>APFE031677600.1:22446-85952 GCA_000404065.3 Pinus taeda | reverse complement strand
CAGAGAGCTACAACTCTCTCTCGTTTTCCAGTCTCTCCTGGAAGGGAGCTACAACCCCCTACTTCTTTTCAAGGACCACTTTTCATAAATTTTCAAACTGGATCCATAAGCATCAAATGATCATCAAGTATAAGAAAATCACCCAGTCAGCTGTAGTACCCAGATCAACAATAATAGAACCAACCCAGAACACAACAATGATAAATAGAGATTTCAAGAGAAGTAAGCAGCTTCACCCATGTACAGCCTGCTTACGGTACGCAGGTAACTCAACTGCTCACTTGCTTACCTACGCAGGTAATTGAACTGCTCACCTGCTTACCTAAGTAGGTAACTGAACTGCTCACC
Source organism: Pinus taeda (assembly GCA_000404065.3). NCBI lineage: Eukaryota > Viridiplantae > Streptophyta > Pinopsida > Pinales > Pinaceae > Pinus > Pinus taeda. The sequence continues at coordinate 85,604 of APFE031677600.1, read as the reverse complement.
TGCTTACCTATGCACTGTGTCCTTTGATCTGCCTGCGTACCTCCGCACCTGCAACTCTTCTGTGCCTGCATACCGACGCACCTGCAACCCTTCTGTGCCTGCGTACCGGTGCACATGAAACGCTTCGTCCCAGCGTATGTACGCACTTTTCTTTCACTGTACTTGCGTACCTTCGGGCATAGATAATTTCAAGACTTCAAGAACAACCCAGACAGTCAAATCTACAGATCTGATCATGCGCCGAAGAGATCTCAATTCATCAGTAGATTCGCCTTATTTAGATCTAGACATTACACCCAAGAGATCATGATATTTCAGATCTAGCTCTCATAAGATGTTCAACCCAAGCACATACATAAGCCAAATGATCTTCTTTGCTTTATATAGGCAAGCTCCTCCTAAAAACATGGATCAATACCACGAGCCAAAACCATAGAAACACAAATACCGTCGGCTTAGTTAAACATAAGAAACCCCACGTGTGCTTTTCTTTGACTTGAAATGTGTGCACTGGGGTACGCACCTCCTGGACGGCTTATCTGCGTATTAGGACGCGGTCCCTTCACGGTGTACTTGTGGGTACGCACTTTCTGTAAGGTGTACCTACGTACCCCTTATTTTCTTCCATATTTGATAGCTGATCATCAATCTTTGTTGCTAACTTGAAGTATTGTGGTCTATCACCTGAATGGGTTGCCATCAAGGACAACACTTTAGCCATAATGCCAACATGTTTGATGGTCTGCTACAGGTTTGAGTTCGAGATGTCAAGCGAGCCTGAGTCTGAGTTGAGTTAATCGAGTTGATTGAGCATTCCCAGGTTTGGAATTGTTCGAGGAACTACTGTGATAGTTCTAGAGTTTGTGGTCCCCTTAAAACCACAATTTTTGTTGTTCTAAGAATTGTTATGAAGGTTCAAGAATGGGTGTTGTTCGATACCTTGAGTTCTCCCATCTTGGTTTGTGGTTATCCTTAAAAACCATTTCTTGAGAGACATTCAACTCTTGGCTGAGATGCATTTCTTCATTTTGAGCTCTTGTTCTTGGACTTTGGTACATCCCTTCGGATTAAGGGGGGAATGTTAGATAGTTAATCCTTGGGATTAACCTTGGGTCAGTTTGGGTAGTTATTGGAGTCTAAGAACTCTTGAGAACTAATTCAATTGTTTCTTGTATGTATTAATATGTACAAATTGTACATAATTGATTGAGATGGATTAATCACTACAACAAAATAAGCAATTTACACCAGATTTAGCACCAAATTTTAGTGTATTTTTCTCTCCATTAGGATGAGCAGCCTGACGCTAAATCTGGCTCTACTGTACAATTTTTAGCGCATCTCTTTTTTGTGCCAAATTTTGCATCTTTTTTTATGCCAAATTTTGCATCATATTTTGCACCAATATTTGCATTTGGTTTTACAACAAGTTTTGCTTCTAGTTTTGTGCCATTTTTTGCATCTATTTTTTCACCATTTTTTGCTTCCTGTTTTGTGCCATTCTTTGCTTCTATTTTTGGGTCGTAATATGGATCAAGTTTTACACCATCTTTTGCATCTGATTTAGTGCCTTTTTTTGCATCGAGTTTGTGCCAGTGTTTGCATATAGTCTTATGCCATTTTTTGCTTCTAATTTTGTACTTATTTTTACATCTATTTTTGCACCAATTTTTCTACCTTTTTTTACAGCTATGTTAAATCTAATTTAGTGCCAAATTTTTCATGAATTTTTGCTCCATTTTTTTCATCCACTTTTCATTTCATTTGTCTCCCTTTTTTGCATCCTATTTTGCACCTAATATTGAATCATTTGTTGCATCCAATTTAGCATCATTTTTAACAACATCTCTTACATCCAATTTTGCATCCTTTTGAGCATCTAAATTTTCACCCTATGTTGAACCATGTGTTGCGTCCACCTTTGAATCCCATTTTGTGTCTAATGTTCCATTCAATTTTGAGCCATTTTTCATCTACTTTTGCATTTGTTTTTGCACCAAGTTTGAATCATTTGTTGCACCTCATTTTGCATCCAATGTTGCATCCAAATTTGAGCCATTTTTATGCCCATTTTCGCACCATATTTTCTACTTTTGCGTCCAAATTTTCACTATTTTTTATGTCCAATTTTGTATCCTTTTTGGCATCCAAATTTGTATCCTTTTTTCTGCCACATTTTGCGTCTACATTTGTATCTCATTTTTCACCTAGATTTTAGTTTGAATTTTCATCTAGTTATGCATCATTTTTTGCATCCTTAGTTTCACCATTTTTTAGTCCCATTTTGCATCTTGTTTTGTCTTTTCTTACATTCTTTTTGCACCCAATTTTGCGTCATAATTTTACACCATTCTTTGCATCCTCATTTTGGTGCCCATTTTTGCATCCTTGTTTGCGCTCAATTTGGTATCTTTTTGTATGCCCTATTTTTTTTCCCTTCTTTGTGTCTAGTTTTGCACCATCTTTTAATTCTACTTTAAAACCCATTTTGTTTCATTGTTTGCATCTTGTTTTGATGGCTAGTTTAACATCCAATTCTACTCCCAATTTTGCATCGATGGTTACATCCACTTTTGGCTTCTTGTTTAGAGTTTTACTTTTATTTCCATTTTACTAATTTTATTACATAGTGAAATATATTACAGTTTCTAAATATCATTTTGATGTAGGATTTAATGCATAGTTAGATGAACATAAAACCCTCTCAGTTTATTGCTTAAACCTAGGATAGACCGATTAAGAGAAAGGTTGTTCTAAGACTCAAGATTCTTAGTAGATCAAGATGTAGAGTATAGATTAAGAAAAGGAGAATGAATTCATGTGAGTCCTTGCATGCAGGTCTTGTTGGAGTTTTTAGTGTAGCTGGGAAGCACTCCTAGCTAGCTCCAAATCTTGGTTCTACACACAAGAGAGAGAACAAAGAAAAATTCACAACATAATATCTTGATAATTGAAACTATCATAAACATATAAATATTACTGAATAAATAAATATAAACCAAAATCCCATACATTCATTAGTTAAATAGGATAAGTAAAGAATGAATAGTAGCATATGGAAGGAAGAACGAATGATCTATATTAATAAAGGAGTTGAGGGAAAGTTACAACCATCAGAAGTAGTTGCAACAACACCTCCCCCAACTCCTATCTCCAAAACTCTCCCTCTCAAGATAGATCTCAACAGTGTGACAATACATGAATTCCCATCCTTTCCTCAATGGCCAAGCCTCCAATATATAGGAAAGTGAAGGCTATGAAGATTTCCCAAATTCTTCATTAGTTCAATTATGGCAAAAGCTTTTGGGTGAATAATCTTTCCTCATAGAAAAATGGCATTTTCCATTTTTTAGATGCTTTTGTGCTTAGGAAAAAGCTTCCCCGTGCTTTATGGCCCTTTCCCACTTTTGTATGCTTTTATTTTTTAAGAAAAATCTAAAGATGAGGATAAAGAGATCAAATTCCACCATATGAGTTTCTTAAAGTGAACAAGAGTGTCAAATTCTAGTTAACTCGAGCTTTTTTCCTTGAGATTTACAGGAATTTTCATTTTAAAATGTTAACATTGAATTTCCATGTCATAATGTGTAAGCTAATCAAAATCCTTTAAAATTTAAAAGACATACAGGTGTTACTAGGCACTGGATTTTTTTTAATAATATAACCTACCTAATTTAGCTGTGAATGATGCCCAAGTGACCCAAAACTATATTAAATATTAAAAATAAAATTATTATCTTAATATATAAAAGTTAGAATATCGAAAATATTTTTAATCAAGGGTAAATCATGGTTGTGTTAAATAAACAAATTTAAATATAAATCCTCAATCCTAAATTTAATTTAAATTTTATTAATCTTGTATTGATAAATTAATTTAAATATAAAATATAAATATATGGTTATTTCGATAAAAATGCATTTATTTGAGTAACTTAAATTTAAATTTAACTAATTTATATTTTAAATTTTCCTTTTAAATTTAAGTTAATAAATTAATTTCAATATAAAATACATGTAGACGGTTTTTTTTTCCCATAAGGAAAAAGTCGTAATTTCAATTAGTTGGAGAAATTACATTTTACATATGCCGAAGCATTCAAATGGTGTTCAGAGTCCACCCAGAAGGAGTCTCCAAAGTCTTACTCCATACATGGAGAACTGGTATCCGAGGCTATTCGAACCTAGAGCTAGTGAAAACAGAAAATATTTCTCAGACATTCTAGCTCTACGCAGAGAGCACTGTAATAAAAAACTGTTATAGCTGTGTATGTATGATCATTTGCTAACATATTCAATAAACTGCAGGGTAGGAGCATGATGTTACGTGGGTCAGAGACCCGTTCTATTGTGATCATGATAAGGGCGGTGATAGTGCTGATGGAAAGTGCCGTCAATAACCTCTTGAATAAGCCATTCATCACTTTGATTAAGTACTGCTTCTTTAGATAGCTGATCCGCTTCAGTGTTTTGTTCCCTATATATGTGATTGCATTTGAAGGACTCAAATTTTGAGATCAATCTTTTTGTCTCTTCAAGGATATGACTCAGAGAGAAAGAATGACAGAGAGATGTGTTGTTCAGCCAATTCCAGACAATTTGTGAGTCCCCATATAATTGAAGGTGTCTACACTGTTTTTGTATCACGTAATGAATGATATTTTTTGCTGTGCTTAACTTAGCGAAATTGTTGGTACCTCTGCCGACTTGATCTGTAATTTGTAATGATGGTCCTCACTGAGATATAACAGCGCTCCGCCTCCGCATCCCGTATCTTGAGCAGAACCATCGAAGAATGCCCAATGCTTAGATTTGTCCAGATTTAATGGCCTGATTGCATGGATGGAGATTTTAGGAATTGCCTCCGGCAGTAATTCATAATCTGTGATTGTCTGTCTCAGAATGACAGGCCAATAGGGTGCCTTATTAAGGAAAATAACCTGATTTCGAGCGATCCATATCGCCCAGCAAACAAGCAGTGGCATATTTGTAGATTTGCCAGAATGCACACGTCTCCATTCGCTCCACGCCTCCATGATGTTCGGTCCCTGCCAGGCTTTGAGAGTTGAATTGTATATAGATATGTTGTGCCAGAATTCCTTTGTAACGTTGCAGGTGAGGAATAGGTGCTCGGTGCTTTCTTCTTCAAAACATCACAGATGGCATCTAAACAGACCATGGAATGAGCGCTTTTTAAGGTTGGTTCCTGTGGGAATTTTGTCAAACAGGATATTCCACATTAAAAGCCTGGTGCGTGGAGCAGCGTCTAGCTTCTAGAGGTCTCTCCAGATCGGCAGAATTGTCGGGGGCTTATATGCTTCCATAAGCTTCAAATAACCCAGCCTGGGGGAATATACTCCATGGTTTGCAATCGCCCAAATAATTTCATCAGGGCCTTCTGTGAGTCTGACGTGCGCTTGAGTGAGAGTGTCAGAATAAGCTTGCAAATCATCTTGCCACTGAGCAGGTATCTCCAGTATGCGATGGGTTGCCCAAGCCTGTTGCAGGAGGGTGGAGTTCGCGCTTTCCCCAATTTGATTTATATGAGTAATACCTCTGTTGTGTAAGTGCGCAATCAAGTCATCAGATAACCTGTGCACATTGCCGCACCCTACCCAAGGATCCATCCCAATCCTTATACTATTGCCATTTCTGATTCGCCAGGTGATACCTTCCCATAGTAAGGATAGAGATTGTAAGACGACTTTCCAGATGTTAGAAATCTTGCGACCAGGAGCGTGATGTTGTCGGAACTAGTCCATGAGGTTCATTGGTTGAATGTATTTGCTTTGAGCAACACGAGACCAAAGACTGTCAGTGGTTATAAGGTTCCAACCAAGTTTGGCTGCCAGAGCCTTTGCGAAGAGGTCGAGATTCTTTATGCCCCATTCACCCCAGCGCTTGGACCCAGCAATGGTGACCCATTTCACCTAGGCGAATTGCTTCCCAGTATGATGACCTTTCCATAAAAATCTAGCACATATATTTTGTAATATGTTCAGGATGCCGCGAGGTATCCAAGCCAAGGTCATCCAGTAGACTGGAGTGGCTTCGATAACTGCCTTAATGAAAGTCAACCGACCAGCTCTTGAGAGGTACCTGTGATACCAAACCAATAATCTTTTCTCCACCTTCGCTATTAACCAAGTCTAATCGGCGATCCGGTAGCCCAGGGGTTTGAGTCTGTACCCCAGATATTTGATGCCGTCAGCTAGTGTTAATGAGGTGAAGGGGAAACGACGAGATGCATATGCCGATTCTTGTTGGGAGCATCCGACGACTGAGATGGTTGATTTGCTGTCATTTATCTGCATACATGTAGCCTGCTGGAAGAGAGAAAAAATATTCTGGAGGGAAGCAGTATCACCTAAGCATCCATTAAGAAAAATGAGTATGTCATCAAAAAATAAAAGGTGAGTTAGAAAAAAATTCTCGGAGACCTTGATGCCAGTGATCTGGTTCCTGTCCCGGGAAGATGAGATGAGTCTACTCAAACCTTCCATGATAAGAAGGAAAAGAAGCAGAGATAAGGGGCAGCCTTGCCGAAGTCCTCTAGCTGAGGTGAAGAAAGTAGTGGCCTCTCCATTGAGGAGGACGTTGTAAGCCACGTCAGTAATGTAGCTCATAACCCATTTGATAAAAGTATAGGGAAAGCCCAGGTGAGTCAGAAGCAGTCTGAGGTAGAGCCAATTGGCTCTATCAAAAGCTTTTGATTGGTCAACTTTTAGAATTAGGCCTTTTTGTTTTTTGATATGAAGAGAGTGTAAGAGCTCTTGGGTTGTAGCAATGGCCTCATGAATCTGTCTGTGATTGAGGAAAGAAAATTGTTCTGAGGATATGTGGCGAGATAAAATAGGCTTAAGTCGATTGGCTATTATCCTGGCAATAATCTTATAAAGGCAGTTGCAGAGGGATATTGGCCGGAAGTCGTCAAAAGTGGTCAGATGATTGGCTTTCGGTATAAGGGCAATGAAAGTAGATTTAATAGCAGAGGAAATTCTGCCATGTCTTCTGCAGTGTTCAATAATGCGAAGGAGATCATTTCCCAAGATATCAAGGAAAGCAATGTAAAATTCGATGGTCCAACCATCAGGGCCAAGGCTGCGGTCTTTCGTAAACCATTTAATGGTGGCTTCGAGTTCATCCATGGTCACTTCTTTGGTGAGATCCTCTGTTTCTTCTTGTTGAACAAATCTGGGAAAGTGTTCAGCCACTCTCATAATCTCCACGATGTTGGCCTCTCTGGAGCTGAATAGATACCCTTGAAATGATTGACAGCTAATCTGGCTAACTCGCGCTGAGATGAAGTTAGCTGATTCTGTTCATCCCTTAATTCCCATATAGTATTGATGGTTTTGCGACCATTGGCAAATTTATGATAGAATCTGGTGTTGTCGTCCCCCTCAGTGAGCCATATAGCCCTACTGCGCAACCTCCAGCTCATTTCTCTTTCCTTCAAAATTTGAGTTCGTTTGGCAACGTGGGAATTATACAGTTCTTTGCTGCCATCATTGTGGAAGATGCCTTCAGTGGAGTCCTCGAAAGTGGCAATGATCCGCTCGGCCTCCTTCAGAAAGTGGTCATCGCAAATGCGTTTCTGGTGAGCCCAGTTCTTGGATATTTTCTTGAGCTCGGAGAGTTTTTTAACGAAGCCAACAAAGTGTTCTTGATGATCCTTGATAGGATTGTGCTGCCAATAATCTGTTACCAATTGAATGTATGAGGGATCTTTTAACCAAGAGGAATTAAATTTAAAGGGGCTCTTAATCTTGTTGTAGCTGTCAATTGTCTCCAAAAATATAGGGCGATGATCAGAGATGCCCCCAGAGCCGACCCATTGCCTGGTGCGTGGAAGTCTGTTGTGTAGAGGTTCCTTGAGCAGGAATCTATCCAATCTTCTGGTTAAGCTCTGGGTACCGCTGCGTTTGTTGGACCAGGTGTGTTGTAGCTTGGCAGTGGGCGTGTCTATCCAATGGTGCACCTCCAACAGGTCGGTAATGGTATTCGAGAAAGGGTCGACCTGGGCAGAGTGCCCCCATGATTCGCAGAAGCCCAATGTGAAGTTTAAGTCGTCACCGAGGATAATATTGTCCTCCTACAATAAATCGGATTCCAAGAGCGCGCTCCAGTAAGTTGACCTGTTTGAACATGGGCCATATACGTTGATGACGCGAAGTTCCATATTCATGGAGAGTATATATACGTCCAGGCCGATGAATCCTATGTCGCCCCAACTGTTACAGATCAAAACAACTCTGTTGTGGATTCCAATAACTAATCCACCGAATCGCCCTGTTGCGTCTATAGCATGAAAAGTCCAGTTAGGCATCCAGGAGGTGAGCGACTGGACAAGGGTGTCGGCGGGATAGAGGGTCTCTTGAAGAAAAAGAATGTCTATCTGAGATGTAGTGAGCATTCTCCTGAGTACTAGTTTTTTAAGGGCGCTAGCAAAGCCCCTGCAGTTGTAAGAGAGCACTTTCATGTTGGATGGGGGACAGGGCCATTCTTTGCTCTAAGGGCCCGGGGAATTGTTTGCTGTTGTCCAATGGCAATCTCGGCATCAGCTGTAAGTCTGGCTTTGGAGATACGAGAAGGTCTGCCCCGTGAATGCTTGTGGGGGACAGGGGCAAAGACGGTGTCTAGACCAATTGCATCATAACCACAATCTTTTGCTCTGGATCTGAGGGCATATCGGGCGAATGGGGGGGATTGAGCGAGAAGGTCGGAGATGGAGGAGGTGTGCAAGGAGGGCAGACTCGGGGATATGGTGGGAGAGGGGGCCAGAATGGAGCAGACAAGGGGGGGAGAGGAAAGAGGCTCAGTGTGCACAGAGGGAGCCCCAGATAAATATCCAAGAGAGCAGAATGGCGGGCTAGTGTATTGATGATCATAAGAGCCAACAGTAATAGGGGGTGCCGGGTGATTATGAGGGGAAGAGTCGTCGGAGCCCATAGTTACCTCCGCCATCTGAGCAGGTTCAGTGCGTGCATTGTCTGGCTCTGAGCGGAGAGGATGTTCGACAGTGATGCCCGGAGACTCCAGAGAATCGGCTTCTGGCTTATGCGCTTCCTGGGGTTTCTCGGATAGAGGCTAAGAGTGAATCGGTGGGGGGAGAGCAGGGGCCTCCGCCCGAGCAGTCTTCTTGTCTTTGTGAAGTAGAGGGCAATCCCAAAATAGATGGCCAACAAGGTGACATCTACGACATCTATACGTGATCCCTTCATAATCAACAAGCTATTTCCGTGCCGAGTCCCGCCAATGAACAATGATATGTTCTTGTAGTCCACCCCTGGTATCCAGGTTAATAAGGATACGAGCATAAGACATCTTACCAGTTTGAAGAAAGGATCTATCGTAGTCCAAGAAGGTGCCCATAGCATTCCCTATTCTTCTGAAAATGTCTGCGGACCAATAGCCGAACCCAACTAGGCCCGGGAGCCGAACCCAACTAGGCCCAATACCAATCTGCTCTGATTCAGGGTCAAACATGGGCGTCCAGCGCTTAAGGAGGACTGGTGCATGATCAAAGTGCCAGTGTGAGGTCATTACCTAGTTAGCATGTTTGGCCTGAACGAACCTTAAGGCAAACCAACCTCTAACCAGAGTCTGTACAAAGGGGCCTTCCTTCAGATGATATCCCCACATTTCAGATGCCCAGGCTTTTAAACGAGTAGCCGAGTACTTCCGACCCCTTATGCGACCCACCAGGACTTTGTCTGCGTGATCCATAACTTCATCCCACTGTATTTCCTCCTCAAGTCTGAGAAAGATATCCTCTGATTTGGATTTGAAGCATCTGTAGTTCTTTTTGAGGATCGGATCCGGGGATGAGCTTGGAGCTTGTTTCGCAGTCGAAACAGACGCAGATGAGGGGGAGGGGTAGGGGCAGGAGGAGGTAGAACGCTATCACCGGGAAGGGTAATGATCAGAGAGGGGGGGGGAGAGCAATGACCAGGGGGGGCCGGGATTCAGTATGTCGACCACCGGAATATAGGGGGCCGGAACAGTGGGGGAAAGCCTCAAAGCGGAGGCGGAGAGGGGATCGGGCAGGGGGTAAGGGGGATGGTCCACCACAGATACAAGGGTCGCCGAAGGGCAAAGATTTGACAGATCCCCAGAAGAAAAAGAAACCATATTATTGTAATGAGCCAGGTTGCACATACCATGAGAAACAAACAAGGGGGTGCACCAGATAGAAACCCCTTCCAAGGGGTCTGTTGTGTAATCGACCGCTTCAAGGTCCTCCATGGTGTCAGAATATGCCCCAGATCAACAGGATGTTCAGATGATCAGAATGCAGAGTCTAAATGATTCCCCCAATGTCAGAAGATACCAGGTGACAATAATGAGGTCCAAGGCGGTATTCCTGAAGCCTTTCGATTAAATCAAGCTCATCGACAAAGTAGTAGGGTGAGAGTAAGGACGCCTATGAATAGCAGGTTCAATGGAGGTTCAGTGGATCAGAAGCCTGCTATCGATGCTGGTAAACACTAACCAAAGCCGTGGCGTTCTTGTGCCTCTCGCTCCATCGCTCTCCCAGCTCCTCGCGCTCCATACATGTAGACGGTTATTTTTGATAAAAGTGACGTTTATTTGGGTAATTTAAATTTCCTTTAAATTTTGAATTTGCTTTTTTAATTTAAATTTTATTAATTCTTGTGCTAATATATTAATTTAAATATAAAATACATATATTGTTATTTTGATAAATGTGACATTTATTTGGGTAATTTTGGTAAATGAATAATAAAAATGATATATTAAAAAATTGTCTACATGGCAATATTTTATTAGTTTCTTAATTTTTCTTAGGTGGTTATTTTTTAGTTGAAAATTCCTCTAATGTGAAAATTTTGGTAACAAAAGTTAGATGAAGGGGACAACTTGTTATAGACTAGGGTAACGTGGTCCTCATGGCACATAACTTGTATTATAGTCTTATATAGTTTAGGAGAAAGGGGTATTTCAACCAACAACATAGTATTCTCCTCCAAGATGATGAGGAGGCATTTTCATGTATAACACATTTAAGAATATATCACAATTCAAATTCATAACTTAGTATGTGTAAACAAATTTAAGGGTAATTGACAACATTCATAAAAAATATAGCAGTATCCTCATATATAATAATTCTCCATCAAAAAATCATTGACAATTTTCAATATACATATATTACTACTAAATCAACACTTATCCCAGATATCATTATTCCAAGCTAGATTCACAACATTACATCCAAAAATAGTAATATCATCATACATAATCATTCTCCATCAAAAAGCATTGACAGGTTTCAACACATATATAAAGTAACAAGATAATACTAATAATTTCCTCATGATCTTTAATCAAATCAACTAAGATTCAAATGTGTGATTATCATATCAAAATATTTCATGAACACCATTATTCTAAGGTAAATTCACAACATCCATCAAAATATAATAATATCATCATACATAATAATTCTCCATAAAAATAACGTTGATAATTTTCCATATATACATAAAATAACAAGATAAAAATGATAATATTATCATCATATTTATCAAATCAACTAAAATTCAATGTATGATTACCAAATAAAAATGTTTCACAGATATCATTATGCTAAAGTATTCATAACATCCATAAACAAAATAGGAATCTCATCATACACAATAATTCTTCATAAAAAAATTGTAAACAATTTTCAACATATTCATAAGGTAACAATATAGTACCAATAGTATCATCATCATTATTCAAATCAACTAAAATTCAAATGTATGATTACCATATTAAGACATCCAACTAAATATAAAAAATAACGAATGGCTAGCTAGCACCACGAAAATCATAGTCAAGCTCATCCTCATGATCATTTCCATGATCATCATCCTGACCATCCTGATAATATCACCCACATAATCATCACCAATGCCATTTCCATCCTCATCATCATCATCTTTGATATATGATGTAATCTAAACATAGTTTATATCATCATCTTCGTTGCCATTACTTGTAGCGTTCTGGAAAAAAATCAATATTACATGTTCGTACTGATTCTATAACAAATTGCATATTTTTATAACAATACTAACAATAAAATGAGGTAGGACATAATAACATTTAATAGTAATAAAAATAAAATGAAAATATGGCTTAAGATATATTGGAGATCCAACTAAGATTACACTTGTAATTCACATTAAGTAGTAGAAGCATTTTTTAATTCATATGAAGTAGGTACCCATTTGTTCTTCATATTATATTGTGAATGTTTCTAATTATTTCCATGCACAATTGGTAAATTAATATTTAATAGAAGCTTTATTTCAAATTACAGTTGTAATTCACATTAGAAATAGAAGAAATTTTAACAAAAAAACAATGTCACACGAAAAAGTAAATTGCTTTTAATGAAAAATAAGTCGCATATAATATGAATGTCACATGAAATATTGATTTGTTTTTAATGCATGTGATTTTCTCTATAATAAAATGGATCCTAATGTCTGTTCAAGAAAAAATGCTCACAAATAATTACTTCATTTTATCCATTATACCTAGTGACGACAATGATTCCATTCAAATTGCTTTGAACTCCCTAAATATGATGTAAAAGAGAAAACTCCACGACCACAACCATGACCACAATCCCCTCCCTTGCCTCATCCACCATCAGAGACAATGAACTTGGAGTTATGACCATGATAATGACCCCTTCCTTGCCTCATGTCCACCATTAGAGGCATTGAACTTGGAATTAAGAGTACTCATGTTTTCTTTGCTCTAACTAATCTCCAAGGAATCAAATCTTAATCAATATATCAATGACTCCATTAAGGAATAGATATATCATAAGAGAAGCTCAATAGACTTTGCCAAAAGAGTGTGAAATTACACTTATCTCTGTTTTATGAAATAACTCGAGTGAGTGGAATGAATGGTGGGAAACACTTACCAAGGAAAGGAATATTTTTGGTCCATCCTTACTTCTATTATTATTTTTGCTTCTTAGAATGGAGGGAAGTGTTTAAAAAAATTCTAAAAAATATTTTAAACTAAAAAAAAAAAATTGTTAAGTTTGTTTTTTTTTTTTATTATTTATTTAGATTTTTTTTTTTTATTTTTCTAAAAAATATATCTAGTTTTTAGTTTTCTTTTTTTATAACAAAAATTATATTTTTATTTTTGTAAATGGATTTAACATCATTATATTAATTGTGATTTTTATATAATTAAATATGTATAAAAATTAACTTAATGTTGTGCATTGTGTCACTGAGATGGGTATTATACATCTCTTCCTTGCTAAGTTATAGAATGTGTTTGGGTTTTCTTGATGCAATAAAATTAATTTTGCTCTTCATTATATCTTGAGATGTTCAACTTGCACCTAATAAAACAATAAAGTTAAAATAGGTCTGCCTTTGTCCATTGTAGATTTTTTTCCCCATTAATCCTTGTCTTAATAGATTAATTGTCTTATGGGGGCCTTGAGTGGTCACTCCCATTAGTCGCATGCTTTTTAGTTTTATGTTAGTGACATTTCTTAGGATTGATAACATGTTATTTAATTTAAGAAAATGTGTTATTTTCCATATTATTGTTAAATATTAATATTAAATATGTTGGTTTTGAACATGGCTTAGCAAAAAATTACAAAAAGGCTAGATTGTAATTTATAATATAATGCTTCATTGCTTGATGAAATTGTTTTGGATATTTTTTTTAAAGATTCATTAATTGATGAAATTTTTATGGATATTTTTTTAGTATATTAACTTGTATGTGATAAAGTCAAAAGTCACCTCTTTTTGAGATTTTCATTGGTTATTTTCCCTTAAGGCTATCAAGTTCACCATTTAGTCCCAAGTTAAGGAAATATAAGAGTCATGAAGTGGTATTGTCCAAGAACTTAAATCTTGGAACATGTTTTTTTTAGTCACATTATACCTCCTTTCTGTGTAAATTCTCCATGAAAATAGTCTCATGGAACATGAAGGACCTCAATAGTAAAGGAAAACAAATACTCCTAAAAGGAAAATGGTACGCAAAGCACCCACCAATAATGTTGATATAAGAAATATAAATATTAAGTGAGGTTCTACCTCATTCCAATTTGTAGTGATTGATGATTAGATATACTTGGGTGGAATGGCTATTATTTGGAATGATTGGGACATCAAGATTACCAATATGTTTACCTCTTTTTGCATTATGACAATATAATTTTAGTTAATTATACTTCCTTTCTGTGTAAATTCTCCATGAAAATAGTCTCATGGAACATGAGGGACCTCAATAGTAAAGGAAAACAAATACTCCTAAAATAAAAATGGTACGCAAAACACCCATCAATGTTGATATAAGAAATAAAAATATTAAGTGAGGTTCTACCTCATATAATTAGTAAATGGGGGAGGAATTTCCAAGTAGTAGTGATTGATGATAATATATACTTGGGTGGAATGGCTATTATTTGGAATGATCAAGACATCAAGGTTACCAATATGTTTACCTCTTTTCGCATTACGACAATATAATTTTAGTTAATTGACATCGAGGACTACTACCATGTATCCAATGTCTATGACTCCAATATCGCAAATGGAAAAACTCTATTTCTCAATTCTATTTCTAGCACAAGTAATTTATATTCCCCATCTCCATGGATTATTGGGAGTGACTTCAATATTATCAAGTGTCTCGAGGAAAAGAAAGGATGAATCACAATGTTTACCAAGATATTTTGTAAGGTATACCATCAGAGCCCTAAAGTAGTATCCATTAAAGTTCTCAAGCAATGAGTCTCCAACCCACACATGTGGATCAATGAGATGTAATACATGTGTGTGTGGTGACTAACTTAATACACTTTTCTAATAACTCCACAAACTTAAGTATTTCACTTCATCACATAATTGACCGTAGTGTGACATAAGTAAACCAAGAGTAGACATGAAACCCTTAGTCAAGAAAAATTCCCTAGATCCTCAATTAGGTGCTTAAATGATGAAGTGAAAATGGAAGGGGAAAAGAGGACTTCATGATTTAACCATCACAAACATGTGATCAAGTGTGACTAGGAGTGTATATACTCACATTTTTTCCAAAGAGGGTGTGAATACATGAGTTACCATTCATTAGGCCTTATTTTTCTTTCTTTTGATTTTTCTTATATATAGGAATTAGGGAATAAGGTTTTCATAAGTTTTGAACAACTCATAGCTATAATATTTAAATAAATTTTCACTTCAACCTTAGAGTTTAGACTTAGATAAATCATTATAGTGTATCTTTAATGATTTTAGCTTTCAGTTTTTGATTTTCTTTCATCACAAATGACAAAAGGGGAAATATTTTGGCACAAACCTATGAATGCTTAATCATAAAGGCGTCATGTGATGAAAACAAATTAATGATGTTATTCTCTATGAAAATCATGGGTATTCTTGAGAAACGCTTATGCTTGTGGATGTTTCCTTCGTGGTTGAGAGGAGGTAAGCATTGACACCATATTATCCATTTGTCATGTACTATGGCTGAGACTAATAGTCGTAATCCTACTAAAGACACCGGTAGGAAGAATGGTGGATTAGATAAACATCTGGGATCAATATTCTTTGAGAATTTGTGCTTTGACTAGGACTAACCGCTATAAGTCAAGTACATTAATCCAAGATAAAAATAGTCATGAGGATCAACATTTCCTTGTGTCAAATATTATGATAGTGGATTAGGAAATGATCATGTGAGGACATGCCTGATGAATATCCTAGTGGGGTAAGTGCTTAAAGAGGCAGTGGTGTCCGAATTTATGCCTCCCAACATTATGCTATGATCTAATGGAGAGATAGAACTTGTTAGTCAAGGCCTTTCTATTTTGACAATGTTGGTTATGATGATGTAAATCATCGTTGATGCTTATCAATCCAAATCCCTTATTATATGAATATTTCAACTTGAGAGTAATTTTTTGTCTCATTATGAGTACCTCCCTATTTTAGAGGGAGTTTCATCATCTTCATTATCATCATCATCACCACCATCAATCCCATCATTGCATTATCGTCATAATCACCATTCATGTCGTCGTCATCATCATCATCATCATCATCATGATTATGGACATCGTCATCAATTGTTCATAACTAGAGGTGTCGTAAGAAATATCATCAACCCAAAAAATATTATGAATGCTAAAAAAGGGTTGTTTGGACACATGATATATGCAAGAGAAATGACAACTTTATTTTTTTAAAGATGATCGATCATCATCATCATCACTACCATTATCGTTGTCATTATAATTTTCATCATCCCCATCATCATAATTAATGTAATTTCTATCATCATTGTTGTCAACTTCGTCATGAACATCATAATCATCATTCATGCCATTATTGTTGTTGATGATGACCAAGATGAAAATAATGATAATAACGATCAAATGATGATGACTTGGAAGATGACTCCAAAGATAATGATTATGATTATGACCATGACAACATTTAAAAATTGGGAAGATTGTCCAAGGTCATTAGCATCGCTATCGTCATTGTCATTATAACCCTCGTCATCTTTATCATCATTTTGATTATCATAATAATCACAATTCATGTCATTGTCATCATCTTCATTATCATTTTCGTCATAATTATTGACATTGTCATCAATTGTTCATAATTGTTAATGTCATAAGAAATATCATCAATACAAAAAATATATGAGTGTTGGAAAATGGATGCAAAAGTCAAAAAAAAAAATGGGGGCAGCAATAAACGTAAAATTGGATGAAGAGTGGACATAACATAAGTAGATGCAAAATAAGACAGAAAAATTGACGCAAAAGTGGATGAAAAAATAGATGCAATAGTTGATGCAAACATGGATGAAAAAGTGGAAAAAAACATGGGTATAATAGTAGGCATAAAACTTAGCATGAATTGTTGTGAAATAAATGTGGATAGAACAATGAAAAAAAAAAAGGCACAAACTTGGATGCAAAAAGGAGGTAAAATTGGATTTAAAAATGGATGTAAACATGGACCAAACATGGGTGCAATAGTGGACACAAAATAAGATTAGAAAATGGATGCATCAAAAGTGGATGTAAAAGTAGATGCGAAATGGGATGCAGAAAACATAAAAAAATATTTGATGCAAACTTGGACACAAAAGAGGATGAAAAATTGGAAGAAAATGTGGATTTCAATGATAGGCACAAGATATGGCATAATTTGTGGCACAACAAAAGTGGATGTAATAAAAGACACAAAAAATATTCAAACTTGGATGCAAGACAAGATGCAATAAGGGATGCAAAAGTGGATGCAAACATGGGTGCAACAACAAAAATAAAATTGGATGAAAAATATGGATGTAATAGAAGTAGATGCAAAAGAAGATACAAAATGAGATGCAAAACCCAACACAAAAGTGGATGCAAAAATAGATGCAATATTTTGATGGAAAAGTTGATTGCGAAGATGGATGCAAAATTGGAAGCAAACGTAGGTACAATAGTAAGTACAAAACATGGCACAAATAGTGTCACAGCAAAAGTGAATGTAATGATAGATAAAAAAAGAAGCAAATGAAGATGAAACATAAGATGCAAAAAGGGATGCAAAAGTGGACGTAAACATAGATGCAACAATGGATGAAAAATATGATGCAAAAGTTGATGCAACAAAATTCGATGCAAAAGTAGATGCAATATGAGACACAAAACCTGATGCAAATCTTGACACAAAGGGGATGCAATAAATGATGTAAAAATGGATGCAAAAAATGATTTTAAAAATGATGCAGAAGAGGATGCAAAAGTTGATGCAAGTGTAGGCGCAAAAAGTGGATGCAATAAATGATACAAAAGTTGGTGAAACAAAATTAGGTGCCAAACTTGATGCAAAAAATGGTGCAAAGGATGGCACAAAACTTGGCATAAGACCTGGCATAAAACCTGGTGTAAAATCCAGTGCAAAACCTATTACAATACCTGGTGCTAAACTTGGTGTAAGACTTGGTGAAAAATTAGGTGCAAAATTTGATAAATGGACACAAATAGCACCAAAAATGAGCTCTAGATGCAAAAAAGGAAGAAAAAAGGGAAGTTAATCATAGGGTTTTGTTGTAGTGAATATACATTTGATTTGATTTCCAGTCTTGTGTGCCTTACAAATTCATGGCAATAAACTGAAAAAATGCTTGAGTAACGTTTATGAGGGAAAAACCATAGGAGCATCTTGGTTGGTGAGAAAAAAAATCAAGGAAAGGTCAGCAAATTACTTGCAATATGTTCATGGGTTATAAAAAATATCAACAAGGTGAATGGTTGCACAAATCAAGATTCAGTTGACAGTGAAATTTGTGGGATCTAATGGTGGGAAAAATTTCAATTGTCTAACATTGGATTTGAAGGGGCATTCAGTACAGAGTGGCAGATGAGGGAGTTCTTCCCAGAGAAAACGCCTTACGGGGTAAATATATTGATGCATACATAGGTTATTCAGCATCAATTTTATTGCGGATGTACATTTATATGACAACTCTACCATGTTTATGAAACAACCTCCTCCATCATCCTGCCATCTTTGTCCCAACCATCTTTATGAAATGGACCTAGGCTGATTAAGGTTGTTGAGGGCTTTTATAATATGGCACCATCTTCATTGGAACTAATCCCAACCTAATGTCATTCATCATCACATATCTATATTGTAAAAAATCAAATGATTTGTAATAGTCATCTTCACACATGTAGCAATACATTCATTTTAATAAGTAATAGAATTATATTTTTTACTTCAAAATCCATTTAAAGTATTTTTTTTATTGTTCCTTTTATTTTAACTTAAGGTGGATGAGAATCTGTTGATATTTTATTTATTTTTTTAATTGACGGCCAAGATTGATTCTCAAGGGAATATGTTCAACATATGCTTAGTATTGATGCTTATCAAGGGTTGTAGTGTGTTACAAAGTTTGTTAGGTTGCATTGACTTTTAATAAATTTAAAAAATTATATTCGTGCCAAGTGGCTCACCACCCACCAATTTCCTAGGGATTTGAGATTATTTCAATTCTAATAAGCTCCTCCATGATAAGTTCCTCATTATTATTGAGCCGAGAGGCTCATTCTACAACCCAGTATGATGTGTAACTCTGTCTGTCTGTCATCAAAATTGAAAATTTTCCCATGTCGGCCCCAATCAAAATTAAAAATAACCATACAAAATATTTAAATAATGTAGGCACATAAAAAAAAATTGCAAGTGAAGAAATTGGATCCATCTCGGCTCATGTTAGATCCTTATTTTTCCACAACCAATATGAGGGAGATGTGTAAGTATGTTTGGGGATGTGTAAGTATGTTCATCCATCCGCATACTTGACATATGCCCCCATAAATTAAAAATAAATTATGCTCTAAAAAAGAAAAATGGCTATAATAAAAAAAAAATGAATATGTTGTAAAGTAATTAGAAGTAAAAAAATGTGTGTGTAAGATGTTTAAAACTTATACTTTTCAAAAATATTTCAACAAGAGATTTAAATAAACTATTTGAAGATCTATGTTAACTGATTTAGGTAGATATCAAACTTCATATATATCTATATATATAATTTTTCTGTTAAATAATGTTTTAATGTTGTATATAAAAATATTTAATATGGGATTATTCAATGAATTATTATAATACGAATTAATATATGTCATACTTAAAAATATATTAATAATAAAAACTATTTTAATTGGGTTTCATAAAATGTCTTAATGTAAATATTTTTAATGACATTTATTATTTATATATATATATATAATTATATATATATATATATAATCATTTTAAAAAGTATGTATATATCATGAAAAAATAAGTTTTTATGGTGAAAATGTTTATTTGGTCATATGTATACTATATATAACATTCAAAAATACAATTTAAGTAATGAAATATCACATATTGTATTTTGCACCCTAAAGAAGTTTGCACATGAAGAAATTTGATTTCTCTCGACTTATGTTAGATCCATACATAAATGGATCTATGTTGGTTTATAACGTTCATTTATATATAAGCAAATTGTATTTAGAAAAATGGTCCATTACTTTTAATAAATTAAAAAAAAATAGATTCGTGCCAAGTGGCTCTGCCGCCCACTGAGGATTTGAGATTATTCCAATTCTAATCAGTTCCTCCACGAGAAGTTCTTCATTATTATTTATAACATTCATTTATATATAAGTAGATTTTATTTAGCAAAATGGTCCATTTTACAATAAGATGTGCAATTTTTATTTTTTTTAAGTTGATCCATAACCTTTTTATACAAGGTTAATCACGGAAATGCGTGTGCATTATTTGTGTTGCAATAGTTTTTTTTGCATTATTTGTGTTGCAATAGTTTTTTTTGTTATTACACCGAAGGTGTCCATTTTTCAAATTTGTTAGGCTAGGCATTGCCTACTCTTTTCATCTCCATTTGACATTTGTTCGTCTATTGTTTTGACATATGTTTTGTCTTTTTAATCCTTTGACATATGTTTTGCCTTTTTAATCCTTTTAATTAAATTAAACCAAAGGTGTCCCTTTTTTAAATTGGTCACACTAGGCATTGTCTACCTTTTTTATCTCCATTTGACATTTGTCCGTCTAATGTTTTGACATTTGTTTTGTCTTTTTAATCCTTTTAATTAAATTAATTAATTAAAAAATATCATATGAACAAGTGTCATCTGAAATGAGTTATGGTTTTTTGGGCATGTAGTATTGATAAGCCATAGTAACAAGACATTTATAAATTAAAAATTCTCCAAGATAAATAGGAATATATATTTAATTATTTTTAATAACTAAATTAATCTTAGATTATAATATAATAATATAATAATATATGATGATAATTTAATTTTAAGATTATAGCTAATTAGATATTAAATGATATATGAAACTTTTCATTAAAGATTATAAAGTATATATCATTTTAATCCTCTTTTGAATTTACCTGTAACATTCTACCAAAGACACATACTCTTAAATGTTTCGTTAGTATATATATACTATATATATATATTATAATTATAGAGAGAAGAGAAAGAAGGAAGAGGAGGAGAGAGGAGGGAGAGAGGGAGAGGAGAATTTCTCTCATTTTTATTTTTACTTTGTTAATATTATTATTATTATTCAATTTTAAAGTCATGACCCATCCAGACACCAAATTGGTGTATGAGACCCCTGGTTTAAGGGACAAGGGACCTATTTATTTATTTTTAATGTTTTTGAAAAAGAATAATAAGAATGATATTTTTTTTTTCTCGGTAAACTAGCTAACCTTTATATTATATGTACATATGAATAATTACAGACAGAGTAGCTGGACTTAACAGGACTTCCTTGGCCACCAATAGTGCCATGGGTGAAGCAGACTGACCCAAAAGCTCCCATGCAGGGGTAGAATCCACCATGTTTTCCTAATGCCTCTGAAAGACCGTCTGAGGCACAAAACCGATCCAAAATGATAAAAACAGATTCCGACTTCTTGATTACTCATAGGTGATCCAGCCCACGCAGGGGCTGTCTTCAGTGACCAACTCGGGACTGATACTGACCGACACACTGACATTAAACATGACCAAAAAGGACTGGACATTTATCAAAAACAACAGGAGAACAGACCGAATTCTAACCCGAACCATATTACCCGCATCAAGCAGAGTTCTGGACCTGAGCTAAGTGAGGTTGGCAGCAGCTGGAGCACGCACTGGAGGGTTACTCGTCCTCAGGAGGTTTCTCCTCCACAATGGTGCACCATCCCTGACCCTCAGGGACACCCTCCCACATGGCAGCCCACTTGGCTTGCGCTTCGTCTGGAGCTTTCGTCGACTGGGAGGTGGAGGGGTCGGCCATGATCGCCTTCCCTGAAGTTCCTTCCCCACTTGGAGGAGGCGGCAAGGGGCCTGCATGTCCAGAGCCTGCAGGGGGTGGATCCTCCACTCCTGGAGGCATTTCCTCTTCAGCACCTTCCGGAATTTGGGTAAAGAGCACGGAGACATGAGCGCAGATTCCTTGATTGTCCCGGGATTTACCCAGGGTAAATACCACTGAGCCGAACGTAGGGAGGGCTGGCCCCTCATCGCTTGCCCCACCAACCTCCAAGATTTGCCCTGCATGGAGTGGCGTGACCCCTGCCCGTCGATAATAGTAGCAACAACAGCAGTGGTGGTGCTCCCTCTCTGCCCCACCACGACTACGACCCCGACCCGAACCACGACCAGAACCCCTCCTCAAAGGCTGCCGATGACAAAGCCTTGCCATGGGCAATTCTTTTCCGCCTGTATTTGCTTGGAGCGAGTCGCGTGGCCTCCCCGAAGCCAGAAATCGTCGCCCGCTCTCCCCAAACTCCACCACCACCTTCAAATTATCCCGATGTTCCCCTGTTTCCTTCCCCAAAGCTGCCAAATTCTCCTCCTGCATCTCTGAACTGGCCACCCGGGTCTCCAATTTCGCTGCCAAACCCGTTGAATTTGTCCCCAACGCCTCTAAAATTGCCTTCCAGCCCTCAGAGTTCGCCTCCCGAACCTCTGAGACTGCCCCTCTCCTTTCTGAGGCGCTTTCGAAATTCTTAGAGCCATCCCCGGAGTTAGCGTGTCGAGAGGTCCAGAGGGCAGCCTGTGATGGCGTGCGCCTCGCCCAGCAGCAGGCCTTCCTCTGCAGCAGATTTCTCTGTAGCAAGACACCAGCGTGACAAGGAATTTCGAAAGACAATGGCCTGTTGCAGTCCCCGGCCAAATATTTATCATCGTTCCATTGTTCTGAGCGCCAACTGAATTCCTCCATCCTGTCAAACTGTTCTGCATTGAATGCACTGAGCTTAAACCCTTCCATATTAAACCTTTGACGGCCGAGGTACTTAGGAATTTAATTCGCTTTGGGCGGCACATGGTTGCCATGTGGCTCAGCCCACTGAGTCCTGCTGTCACCCGCAACCGGGGAATCAGTGTCACTTTGAAGGAGCTTCTTGCGTTCCTGAATCTGTTGAGAGCTGGGGATGATGTCCAAATTTCCTGCTTGGAAAGGATGGTGACTTTCAACCCCAATATTAGCTAGGAGATCAGCCACCTTGTTCCCTTCTCTTCTGGAGTGGTGAAAGGAGAGGGCTTTGTGGTTGTGCAGCTCTTGTGCAATGTTGTGTAGCCTGGCATCTAGCCTCCAACTGTCAGCTACTTTTCTGGTTTGAGAGCCATTGTGAATGCGAGTGACCATGCTGATGATAATCTGGGAGTCTCCTTCCACTATGAGGGGTTGAAGATTCTGACATTTGGCCTCTAGGATCCCTTGCCAGAGACCCTCCAACTCCGCAGAGTTATTAGTGTCCCATCCGATATTACCGAAGTAAATCTGTATGGTATTGCCTTTGTGATTACGAATGATACCTCCATAACCTGCTGGCCCTGGGTTGCCTTTAGATGCTCCATCAAAATTTAGTTTGTAAGAGTTGGTGGGTGGGGCTATCCATTTTCTGTCCTCCTTGTCATTACCTTTCGTTGTCCTCTGGGTGGCATTTCCTTGAGGCAGCTCTAACTTCCAGTTGTCCAGGATGTTTTTCTCGCTGTCCTTGGTAGGGAGGTCTTCCATGGTCCATGATTTCAGAAGCATGGTCTCTTTGAGGTTGCTATGCAGTCTGTTCCAAATTTCTTCTGTGGACGAGCTTTGGTTTTTGAAGATCCGCCTGTTCCTCTCTTTCCATATGTTCCATATTACTATGCCAGGAATAATGTTCCACATGTAGTTAAGGATCTCACAGTCATAGGGACTTTTTGGCCAGTGACGGATGGTGTCAATGATGTCTCCAGGTCCTTTACATTGTCTCTGACATCTGAAGCCTACCTGATCCCATAGCTTGTTGGCGATTGGGCAAGTGTCCAGAAGGTGCTGTAAAGTTTCTTCATTTTTAAAGCAGTTGTGGCAAATTGAGGGCCCATGGAAGTTGCGCCTCCTTAGCTTGTCCCAGGTGAGAATTTTTTTATGTCCAACCATCCATAGGAAATGTGAAATCTTTGGCCAGGCTTTAAAGCTCCATATTCGGTCCCATAGAGGGTCCTGTCTGATGGCGGAATCTCCTATGAGATTGTATGCTTCGGACGTTGAGTAGGTTCCTTTGGGGAGGTATCTCCATCTGAGAATGTCTTCACTGTTCTCCACTCTGATGCTTCTCTTTTTTAACTCTTCTTCCAGTGCTATTGCCTCCTGCACGCTTGCATCTGTGGTTATTTGGTTGCTTGGACACCATTGTCTGAATCCATTTACCGTGTCCTGCGCCCAGAATTGATGGACGGTTGCCTGCTGCTGCTCCTGTCTGTCCGGTATTATCCTTGGAGAAAGAACATTGGAAAGTTTAGGCTGTTGGTTCCATGCATCCATCCAAAATCGGGCACTCTGACCATTTCTTATTTCCCAGAAGCTGTGCTTCTGGATGAGCTGATGATGTTGCTTGGCGGCGTTCCAGATAAGTGAGCCATTGTTGGTGGGCTTGAATCTGATGAGCTCAGCTTGGGGCATGTTGTTGGTGTATTTGGCCGTCCAAATTTTGGCCCATAACTTATCTGGATTAGTTAACCATTGCCACCAGATTTTGGCATTCATGATGGTGTTACTGCTCTTAGGATCTCTGAGCCCTATGCCTCCTATGCTTTTAGGCCTGCACACAGTTTCCCACTTCACTAAAGCCCACTTGCGATTAGTTGCAGAGCTTCCCCATAGAAAATCTCTCTGTATGTTTCTTAATTTCTTCAAAACCCATTTTGGAGCTGCAAGGATAGAGAAAAGGTAGAGAGGCATGGCTTGAAGGATGGATTTAATTAGCACCACTCGACTGGCAAGATTGAGGGAGCGGTGGGTCCAGAGGTTGAGCTTAGAATATAGCTTCTCCAGAAGAACATGCCAGGCATGTTGCTTAATGGCCGAGGGAAGCTGCTTGGAAGCCCAAGATGCGAGTGATAGCAGATTTGACCGGCGGGGGAGTGTGGAAGAAAAAGATTTGGGATTTGGAGTTGTTGACATGAGTGCCCGAGGCTTCTGAAAAATCAATGAGCAGGGATTTCAGCCGAGATGCTTCTTGAGCAGAGGGGTAACCATAGAGCATAGTGTCATCGACAAATTGTTGATGGGAGGAGGCTGGGGAATTATGGATGGAGATTCCTTTTAGCTGATTAGAATGGAGGGCCTGCTTGATGTGTTTGCCAAGACCTTCTGCCATAATAACAAAAAGGAAGGGGGAGAGGGGATCCCCTTGTCTGATGCCTCTGGTTGGTTTGAAGGGGCGGGAGGGAAGACCATTGACAAGAAGGGAAAAATGAGATGAGGAGATGAGACTCATGATCCATCGTACCCAAGAGTGGCAGAATCCGAAGGCTTTCAACATATTTTGGATGTAAGACCAGCTGAGCTTATCGAAAGCTTTGGAGAGGTCGAGTTTGAGTAACATACCGGCTTGCTTGGAAAGTTTGAGAGAATGGATGATTTCATGCGTGAGTATGATGCCATCCATAATTTGTCTTCCTTCGACATAACCCGATTGCTCCGGAGAGATGAGCATGGGTAGAAGGGGTTTTAATCTGTTGGCGATGACCTTGGAGATGACTTTATAGAGGACATTGCAGAGGGCTATGGGTCTAAACTTCTCAGGAGTTATGGAGTTCTCTTCTTTGGGGATGAGGGTGATGAAAGTGGAGTTAAGGGAAGGGAGCAGCCAGCGTAGAGCCCTGGACTCCTCGACAACTTGCCAGACCTCCTCTTTAATCATATCCCAAAAAGCATGAAAGAACGTGGTAGTGAACCCATCAAGTCCGGGGGCCTTACCTTCCTTGAGCTGCGCCATCGCTTCGTCGACCTCCTGGGCTTGAATTGGGCTCATGAGAATTTCGTTGTGCTGCGCAGTTACCAGTTTGGGGATGTTGCTGGTAATTCTTCCAATCGCTCTTTGCCGATCTACCGCTTGCTCTTGGTGAACCTGCTGAAAGTGATTGAGAAGGACCTCTTCTATTTGCTCATGCTCTTCGACTTTTACCCCTTCTTGGTTAAGGATAAAGGGAATTTGATTGTGCATCCTCCTCTGCACTGTAGTTCGGTGGAAGAATTTGGTGTTACGCTCCCCTTCCTTTAACCATCGTATCCGAGATTTTTGCCTCCAGTAGATTTCCTCTTGCTGCCTTCTTTCTTCGAGCTGGGTAGTTATGTGTCGTTCCCTGTCTAAGGTGGCCTCTGTATGCCCTGCATTTATGACTTCCTGATGGAGAACCTTCAGCTCCTTATTGAGCTCCTGTTGGGCCTCAAATATGTTGCCAAAGGTCTCTCGATTCCAGCGTTTTAGGTGACTCTTTAGAAAGCGGAGTTTTTGCTGAAGCTGGAACATTTTTTAGCCTTCTGGAGGGATAAAGGAGGCCCAGGTATTTCTGATGAAGTCCTTGAATGCTGGATGCGTTAACCAAAATCCCTCAAATCTGAAGGGCCTTTTGGTTTTATCCCCTGGCCTCTGCCAGTGGAGAGCTATTGGCCAGTGGTCCGATCCTGAGTGAGCCAATATTTCTGCTGTAAGGTCGCCTCCTAGATGAACCGCGTTATCCGAGATCAGGAAGCGATCCAGTTTAGATGCGATCTCGGATTTTCCTCCTCTGCGGTTGCTCCAGGTGAAAGTACCATTGCAGAATGGCATATCTATGAGAGAGGCATTTTGTATGAAGTCCTTGAAGTGATCAACCTCAGGCTCCAGTCTAGATCTACCTCCTACCTTGTCCTCCATTTTGGTTATCATGTTGAAGTCCCCTGCAGCGATCCAGAGTGGATGCTGTCTATTTCTACTAAGCACTTCGATGGTTTCGAGGAGTGCCTTTTTTCTTCCTGCGTCCTGCAGAAAGTAGACGTTGGATAGATTCCCATGGATGTTGGTACCAAGAAAGTGGAAGGCCGCTTGTATAAGGTGGTGAGAGGCATGGAAGTCTGTGAGCGAGATAGTTTGGGGGTTCCATGCAATGGCAAGCCCTCCTGAGGCTCCTGTAGCATCCACAGCTACTGATCTGCACCCTGGCCAGGCTTTTGAGAGAATGCTGCCCAGCCTGTCGCTGTTGCATTTCGTTTCCTGGAGGAAACACATCTGGGGTTTTTCCATCTTGATCATATTTTTTAACATTCTAGATTTTCCTGGGCTATTGAGCCCTCTTATATTCCATGATACGAGCTTCATACTTTAACTATTTTGGGTGGGGCTGTAGTACTTCGTCAGCTTCGCGTATCTACCCGAGTCTACCAGGATTTTCCCGACCTCTATTGTTCTCTGGAGATCTGTCTTCCTTCCTCTTTTTTTAGTGTCCTTTGGTCGTTGATTGCTGTCCCAGGTGCCTCCTGATTGAATGCCGAGTTGGTGTTGATGAAACGCTCTGGAGATGACCACTTCCAGCTTATCTATATCAGAATCAGAGATTTTTTCATATGCTTTCTTCTGGCAACACAGCTCCAGTTCTATGATATCCAGACCATGTAGATCTATGCTCTCTGGTTCTTCTTCCATGTTTTGCACCTGATTGGTATCTTCCTGAGGAGTTTCCGAGTTCTGTGGGGCCTTCAGATTCCCATCGATCTCCATTGCCTTGATAAATTCCTCTGGAATTGCCTGATGCCTGCTTAGGATTGATGGGATGATGATGGGGGTTTTGGATGAGGAAGGGTGGGGTGGAGGAGGAGGGGCGGGCGGAAGTGCTGTTAGAATTAGGGGGCATATCGTCTAAGAGATTGCCTAGGGACTCATAGCTATTCTTGGAGGCAGGATTTTGGGGTTTAGAAGGTTGGGGCTTAGGCCCATTCTGAGGTTTTTTGTGCATGCGCTTTCTGTTCGTAACTTTGGTGAAGCCATCTTGAGGGGGGGTTTCAGAGGAATCAGGAGCACTGGCTTTAACATTGAGGGGGCAGTCCCTAAACAAATGTCCTAGTGCATGGCATCTTCTGCATCTGAATGGAACATGTTCATAGTCGAGAGGCTGGATCCATTCCTCATTGCGATGGGCGAGGGTGACGGATTCCGGAAGAGCTTCATTTAATCTAATGAAAACACAGATTCGAGCATAAGAAATGAACTTACGGTTTTTTGTTTCCTCTGCTGCCCTGATGTATTGTCCCACTCCATTCCCTATCTTCATTAGACATTTTTCTTCCCAGTATTCATCCGGGAGTGAGTAAAGCCTGATCCAGACAGGAGCCCACGTTAGATCTTCTTTGTCAGGGTTGAACTTAGGCTTCCAATCTCTGAGGTAGAGTCTTGCCAAGTTGAAGACGTACGGCCCTCCTCCTAGGATCCTATATTTGTCTTCCAAGCAATAGAAAATGGCGGTGAAGAAACCCTTCGCCCCTAGCTGTAGAGTGACATCTCCCTTTGGCTTCCATTTGGCTGCGATCCAACCCTTTAGGGCTCGTTCAGTTGGCCAAAACCCTATAAACTTTCCGATGATTGCATGGTCTTTCATAAACTCGATTTTGCTGTCGATAACATCTCCAGGCAGTTCTATTCTCGGCCTTTCCTTGGCTATTGGACGGCAGGTGGAGGAGGTAACCTTTGGGTTGTCCTCCTTTGGATCTTGTTCTTCAGGCTGATTCCTGTTACTGTCGTGTCTCTGCTTCCCTGGGTTGAGCAGATTCGGATCGATCGACCCGAAAATGACCTCATCATTCGATTTGTGTCGTGAGGGGGAGGGTTGTGACGCCCCCCCTTGAGGCGGACTCATGGCGTATACCTGCTCCCCGTCAGTTCTGGTATGTTGCAGAGGTTAAGGCGCCGCGTTTCGTCCCTTTCCACAGAGCTGTCAACGCCGACGAGGGGATCGCCCTCAGAACCCTAGCCCTGTCGCAGCCGGTGTAGAGCTAACCTCCATATTTTGTCACATTCAAGAGGAGGAGAGAATGTTGTTTCCATAAGAATGATATTATGGTTAAATTAGATATTAAATTGATATATGAGATTTTTTCTTTTAAAGCTTAAGAAGGTATATATATTTTAATCCTCTTTGAATTTGAACCTATAACATTTTACCATAGAAACACACTCTTAAATGTTGTTATATTATATATATATATATATATATTATATATATATATATATATATATAATATATATATATATATATATATATATAATATATATAATATATATATATATAATATATTAATCTCTCATTTTTATTTATACTTTGTTAATATTATTATTACTACCCCCTTGTTTGTGGGACAAGGGACCCACCTCTTGGTAGTGATTTGATTGCTAAGTCTACGAAAGCACACATACTCTACCCCCCTTCGATTTTGAACATGTGACCTCTTAGGAGGAAACACATGCTCTTAACCATTAGGCTCACCCAAGCTATATATGAAATTAAGATTTATAATTTCTCTATTCCACATACAAAACAAATATATGTAAAATAAACAATTCAATAATGTGAGAATTTTCCAAACTATAAATGCATATCATATACTTAGTAGGTGCTCATTCAAATCAAGAGTGAGGAGTGTTTACTTATTGTTTCAAATTAAAAATGGGGAAAATGTTCATTGGCTCATTATTAAAGAAAAGTAAACCATAATAACAAAATTATTAACAATGTTAACATTCAAGTGATGGTAAAATTATCACATCAATTAAATAACTCACTTTCATTTAAACCAAATATTTCCATTTAAAAAAATATATTATAATTGTTTTATTTTTAAATATAATTACTTTTTACAGTTATTTATAAAAAGTTTCTAGTTAATCAAATTCACTTTTAATTAGCACACATTTAAATATTTATATTAATAAAAACTTGATAACCTTACTTTTTACAATTATATCACATATATAAATTACAAAGAAATAAGAAATAAATATACTACAATATGATATTGAAAATAAAATATAAATAAAGGCTCATGCAACACATCAATTGCCAAAGTCATACAAATTGTTACCAAGAAAGAGTTCTTATTTTATTAAAATATAGTGATGATCGACTAAGAAAGGTACAAAGGTTTTACATAAGTTGATTATGATACATGTAATGTGCACTTGAATATTTATTTATATATCATAATAAAAAGTAAATATATTCACTTTTAGGATGTGGTTATGGAGCTTAATGTTCAAAAACCATGATACCTATGATGTTGTGAGGAACATCCACCTTAAATTAAATTTGATTTAAGCAAACTATTTTTGACATGGTATTTTACACTATTCTTGATGCTAGCATATTAATAAATATTATGAGCTTTACATTAAATTGAATGATATAAATTCTTTAATTGAAAAATTAAAAAGGCTTAATTTTGATTTTTTCAACCAATTTACAGCTAGATCATAACCTAACCAATCAATTTTAGGTTAGGGATTGTCTACTTTTTTCATCTGCATTTGACATTTGTCCATCTATTGTATTGACATATGTTTTGTCCTTTTTATCCTTTTAATTAAATTAATTATTGAAAAAGTTATATGAACAGTGACATATGGATGATATGTTTTTGGCATTATATTTAATTCATAGTAATGGTCCATATTATTTAACAAGCTATTTACCAAATTAAGATAGTAGGATAATATATTTAATTATTTTAATAACTAAATTAAATTAAGTTGTTATTTATTTTTTTTAATATTTTTTAAAAGACTAATAATATGTGATAATTTGATTTAAGATTATCGCTAAATTGATATTTAATTATATATGTGATTTTCATTAAGTTATTAATGTTATATTTTTTTCCTTTGATTTGATCTATAAATTTTACCAGAATATAATTCTTAACCATTCTTTATAATATATATATATTATCTATATTTTTTCCTTTATAATTATACTTTTTTAATAATGTAAATTGAGATTTATATTCTCCATTCCACATACAAACAATATATGTACATAACAATTCAAAAATGTTGAAATTTTTCCCAACTATAAATGCATACATATACTTTTGTACTCCTTCAATCACCATAAAGGTGTTACTTGTGATGGAAAAATTATCACATCATTAAGTAATACTTTCATTAAACTAAATATTTCCATTTTAAAAGTAATATTATATTTTATTTTAATATTATTACTTTTTATGTATTATAAGTTTCGAGTTAATCAAATTAACTTTTAATTAGCATTATTCTAAAAAAGTTCATAGTTAAATCTTTATATTAATAAAAGCTTGATAACCTTAGTTTTTACAATTATATCACATATTTAAATTACTAAGAAATAAGAAATAAGAAATAAATATGCATCACTATAATATGACATTGAAAATAAAATATAAATAAGGAGACTCATGCAATAGATCAATGACCAAAGTCATAAAAACTTTTACAAGAAAGTAGTTCTTATTTTATTAAAATATAATGAATTGCCATCATCTTGGAACTAGGAAATGCACAAGGGTTTTACATAAGTTGATTATGATACATGTAATGTGCAGTAGAATATTTATTTATAAATCATAAATAAATATTAAATATATTCATTTTTAGGATTTGGTTATGGAGCTTCATGTTCAAAATCCATGATACCTATTATGTAGTGGGGCAGAGACACCTTAAATTAAAATTGATTTAAACAAGCCATTTTTGGCATGACGTTTTACACTATCCTTGATGTTAGCATATTAATAAATATAGTAAGGTTTACATTAAATTATGTATTTTTAAAGATTTCCTTTAGGTGTTTAAGGGATTTTTTAAGGTAGAATGATATAAATTGTTTAATTGAAAAAATAAATAGGCTTAATTTTGATTTTTTAACAAAATTTACTGCTAGATGATAACCTTAACATTTTTTTTTATATAACATAAAAGATCTAATTTTTTTGTCAAGTTTGTATTGAAATCCGGGCTTTGGGGATTCTTAAGATAACTCCCACACAAAATTGCTTTAAAAAATTATGATAAAGCCCCACCTTAAATCGTGTTCACTTGGGTATTTTTTTGTTTAGGAATGGTCATCCTTGACATAAAGACTTCTTAACTACAGTTAACTTACATGGTCACTTGTTATTGTGAGACCCACACAATTTGTACAAAGGAAATTGTAATTACTAGTGGAAAGATGAGAAAGAAAGAAAATTTTAACGTCCATAAGGCTAAAGATAACCTATAGGACCTTTTTTAGAGTGAAAAAATTGAAAAAAAGTATGCACCTCAAGAGATTTAATCCTCTTCAAAATGGATCTATATTGGTTCTATATATGCATGTAGCATGTGTAACTTTTCAATTTTAAAATTGTATTTTTGAATGCATAAATGGATACAATGCCTTCAAATTTTACTTGGACACTTGGATTGTGTAAACTACACCACATAAATTTGCAATTCCAACAAATCTTTGCTAGACAAAATTTAAATTTAAATTTAAAACTTGAATTAATGGTTCCAAGAAAATGGCTCCAAATTAATTTAAAATTTTTAAAAGGAGATAGGAAAAATTCTAAAACAAACCCCCTTCTTTATGTTGATTGTAGAATATCCTAGAATCTAAAGGTCACTTGAGTGAAAGATGCTCTTTATTTAATCCCATTATCAACACACACTGAATTTAGTCATTTCCTCTGTGCAATTACATTTTTTGTGAGCTAGTGCCCACCATGACCTATGGTAATGTTTTTCCTTATTACCTTGTGTTGAACACTCTGTGTCATTTAGGATGCATATTCGATCCTTTTTTTTTTTTGAAAAGGAATTCCATCATGTTTGAGCAGTGAAATATTGAGGATGCATCATCATCATTCATCAATTCATCGTAATTGTAAACCCAAATTTTGCAAGTTTATTGTAAATGACTAGTATGATTATTTAATTATGGAACAAAACTTACGTAAGCCTCTGCTTTTGATGGCAAATTTCATCCTAGGAGGTTTTTCGTCTCACCGGGTTATGTGTTTCTAAACACAGATACTTGACAGAGTTTTTCCCTCCAACTTAAACTCCAAAGCTATGATGGAATTTATTGATAAGATCAAAAAACAAAAATGGACCAAGAAAAAAGACATCATTAAGGAATTCAAAGTTTTTCTCAAGCAATCAATAGTGGAGATTATTTTGACATACATGAAGCATTTAATTAGCCAAGATCAATTCAAATTTGTGCACCTTCATGGAACTAGCCGTTATTCACTTGGAAGAGTCTCTAGAGCTCCCAATTTTTCTATATAATGAAGCATATGCTCTTCATTGTAACATCTCTTGATGTTGTGCTCTGGATTTTTGGTCTTGGAAATCTCTCTATTTGTAATAATAATACACAAGTCTTTGGGGTTAAATATTGTGGCTCTTCTCTTATGGATATGGTAATGAATTCTTGAGGTTAATTTTCTACTGGTGATTATATTTTCTACTTCATTTGCTTACAAAAAATTATTAATGTATAACTATTTTATATTTAATTAGATTTGGAAAAAATTCGAGGACTGGACATGACTAGTGTGCTTTTGTTTAAGTTGCTAGAATTTCCTTCCATTATATTTTTCATGTCTCATCTGAAGCTAACAAAATATTTTTGAGTTGTATACAAAACATTTAATTGAATCAGAACTCAAGCGTGAGGGGATGCTTTTGTTTAAGTTAACCAACTCTTAAGTGCTGAAATAGGAGGATCCACTCTATTTTACTTGAAGGATTTATCTTTAGATTTGTGTTGCAGGATTTCTAGACCTTAGTTAGAACAAAAATTTATTTATCTCAAATTTCTTTATAATATTGTCCTTAATAGAACAAATGTTATATTATTAGTTGATCATGGAATCAAGTTGTATGCATATTCCATTGATCTAGCTATTGTAAATTTGTAAATTGATTCTTGTGCATAGTTGTATTTATTTTGTATATTTGTTTCATATATATATGTTTGTTTGTTTGCATTTTTTTCTCATATTTGTGTTTGTAGATTTGAAGGCTTGAGTGAGGATTTTGCTAACGAGTTATTTGAAGGTGGATCGAAAGGAAGATTGAATTTTTAATTTCAAACCCTCTTTCCCTTGCACGAATGGAATCTTATTAGAGTTTTCGTTAATTTTTGGAAGTCATTGACCTTGGAAAACTTATTCTAGCCTTTTGCATTACAATATTTAATTTTGTTTTTAAAGAAGGTTGAAAGCCTTTTGGGCTTCTTTCTTGCTTTTGATTTATTATCTAACCCTTGTCATTTTTGCAGAGTTCTAATATTTGTATTACCAAGGCTTTCAACAAATTATGGTTTGAAATAATATTGCTTTTGGAAAAGCAAATTAATTTTATAAAAGAAAATTGATTAAGATTAGGATTTAAGGATTTAAATTATTTTTTGCAGTGGGCGCAAATTGTTTTTTGGGAGAAAGTATATTGTTAAAATTGTAAAATTATTATAAAGTTTTTCTCTCATAGGTATCTTGGGGAAGGATATTAAACTTAGATTTGAAAATCGTTAAGATTATTAAATCCCTCTCGTTTCTTAGAAAGGGAGTTTTATTTGTAACTTTAATAAAATCACTCTGTTTTAGGGGAGTTTGGGATTATTTCCCATGGTATCTTGTTTCATCTTTTAGGAGGAGTCTTGAGTTAGGATAACTTTCTAATTTTTTAATTTTCTTGCATTAGTTAGAGTAGCTTACTAACCATTTAGATCTAGTTTCATTGTTAATCTAACTGATATCTAGCTATTGTTTCTAACTTGAATTTACTAAGCACTTCACTTGATTATCATTTATTGATCTAAATAGCTTT
This sequence comes from Pinus taeda, assembly GCA_000404065.3. Taxonomy (NCBI): domain Eukaryota; kingdom Viridiplantae; phylum Streptophyta; class Pinopsida; order Pinales; family Pinaceae; genus Pinus; species Pinus taeda. The sequence goes on along the minus strand of APFE031677600.1, from coordinate 50,840 downwards.
GGTTTATATTGAATAGCATTTGTTTGGATAATAGATTTAAGTTCTATTGAAGTTTCTTATATCTCTCATCATTTAGATAACTTCTTCTACTTTGTTTCACAAAAGAGCAAATTTCATATTAAGAGCACTTGTGTTATTTCTTTAATTGACATTCTCCTTAAACACTTTATTTCATTGAGTAACTTTACATGCCTCATTGATCTTGTGGTTTTGAGCTTAAATTACTTTTAATCATAAGTGGATTAACATTTCTCTCTTTGAAGCATATTATTTTAGTTGCATCTCATTAAAGTGTTACACTAACATTTGCATATTAGATCTAATCTTTGCATCTCACATAGATTGGTCTTGCATTCATTCATCTAAATTTCCCTTTCAATTGGTTATTTGTAATTAGAATTGTGGGATAACTATTTCCTTGCAATATTTTCCTTATATTTTTATACTCAATTTAATGCATATTGTCTTTTGATTGTCATATCATAAATTAAGCATCTTTACTTCAAGTACAAGATTTCTTTCTTACAAGTTTTACCTCAAGTCTGATTGCCCATAATTTCAATTGCTTATAATCTCTTCGCTTCTTGTAGTAGCACTCAACAATACTTATATTATAGCATGAAATATCCTTGTGCAAGTGTTATAATTTGTCTTGAGCATTGTTTATAAGGCAGTAGTCTATCATCTATTTATAACATTATCCGATTGAATTAACTAAATCTATCTTTAATAACCACATTGCTCATTAATCACACTTGAAAATTAATCATAATCAAGTTCATAAGATAACTAAGTGTATCTCTTAAAACTTGTTGGTTCCGAACAAGTTTCCCCTCATCCTTCACCTCTCACCTTTAGGGACTACCCTGCTTAGCTTGCCTAGGAGATAACTAAAATAAAGTGGGAAGAGATTACAATGACAACCCCTGCCCTAAGCATTGTTTCCCTTGGTGTACACTTTGGGTGACAACACCTTGCATGTTATAGCTTGGATATACTATATATATATAAGATTTTGACATAGTTGTATGATTGGAAAAAAACGATTTAGCTAGGTGGTTCGAGCAACATCTGTCAAACAAGTATTGACACAAGTGTGAGACTATTGCAAAGCTGAACAAATTTCCTCCCCTCCATCCTCCACCCTTTAGGTTGTTATCTTTCCTTTGCTCCAACTTTTTTGCAGTAACATCATAGGGGAACTTTCTAATATTTATGAAGCCTTCGGCTATATCAACCACATTAATTTTTTTAACCACATTAATATTTTTAATGTGGTTGTACTAGTCTATTTTTGATGTGCTATTTACATTTGACTTATTAACCTTTTTTATATGAAAATTACTTATATTTAATTAATTAGGCAAATTTTATACTTGAAAATAAATAACATTTTATTCTAGTCTTATTCTACCCATTTCATAATAATATTATTTTCCTTAACATTTTATGACATTATTATAATATCTTAAATTCCATATTTAGTCTATATTATGTGTAACAATACTTTACAATAGTATTGAAAATATTTGGTTCATTGCATACCTTACAATAGTATTGAAAATATTTGGTTCTTTTGCAATGTATTTGTGGGAATTTGATGGGACCCAACCCACTTGGCAGCACTTTACGCTTTAATTGTATGACGAGGAGGGTTATGTGGCGAACTCTGTTCGTGGTTCTTTGTGAGGGTGGTAGCTGTGTAATTAATGCAGAATTTAATGGCAGTACTCTGCCTCGAAACACACCTTAACCCTACCTTTATCGTATTCTCTAGATTGTTCTTTGGTATGTTGCTCTGTTGCCGTCGAGGGTTTGTTGGCTCTGCAACGAGACTGTGGATGCGTTATGCTGTGGGTTTGTTGGCTCTGGATGTTGTCTGAGAGCTTGAATCCGCCTCTGGTTAGCCTGTTAATTCGTTTTATGGCGCTGTTGTTTGACTGTGGAGGTTATTCGGCCTGGTTCTGTGGCTCGATTTCGGTAAGTCACTCTGCTATTTTGTTGTTTTTTGTGTGCGTAGTTTCCAGGTTACATTCCTTGCTTCTCGATGTGGCTGTGACGTCTGTTGACTGTTTTTAAGCTATGAACCTAGCTCAGTTCCTTCGTCGCTGTCAATGGCTTTCACTGTATTTTGTTAAATGTTTTCTGGTTCTCTGAGGTCTCTGGTCCGAATTTCGTTTGGTATTATTTGTTTGTGGTTATCCGCCTTCTCACAATACGGTACTGGTCTTGGTTGGAAGCATAGGGCTTCTCAGGCACGCGTCCTTAGTTAAAAACAGGTAAGGAAACCCGTCCATGCTTCAATTTGACTCTTCATCTAGTTCTGAGTGTAACCCAATTCGCCCCTCTGCTCGACAGTTGCTCAGGCTCGTTCGGCTTGTCACGCTATGGCGTTTGGCTGCGCCTTCCAGGTATAAATCCTTTTCGAAATGTTAACTCTTACAGGGTTTTGTCTCCTCTGAGTTTTCTTTATACCATACACATTGATATCTCGCACTTGGCCTCTTGCAGGTCTTTGTTGGTGACCTGGGCGGTGTACCCTCCTACGCTTGGTTATTTGGTTGTTCGCCTCCTGGGTAGGCCTGAAACTTCATTCTCTGTCTGTAATTTTGATTTCGAAGGACGACCCATCCCCTAGTCTGGTTTCTTAGTCACTGCACATGTTTATTTGACTGTATTTGATTTTGTCGCCTCTGTGTGAGATGTATGAGGATTTTTGTGGCCTCTGATCATTTGTCTGGTTCAAACCCTAACTCGGGGTTTTTCGATTTGGCATGGGTTTTCGACTTTCAGTCGTATTCGGCTCTATTTATATCTTTAATGGTCTCTGTCCTCCGTAATATGGTTCGTCTCTACCAATAATGTTGTAAACTTTGTTCTTTGACAATTGAAATGAAATTTTGAATATAAAAGAGAGTGTATGGTTGTTTTGTTACCTCTGCGTGTTCGGCTTTGGGTTATCGTTCGTCCTTCTGTGCATTCGAATGTTGGAAAGTTTGTAAACGTTGTTGTTTGAATTCTCAGTCGTTGTCAGCTGAACATTATGAACTAGAACTATGGATTCACCGCGTGCGAAAATGACTGGTAGTTTGGTAATTATGAATTCATTGTAATTATGTTTATCTGCTTAGTATTTTACTGTGAATAATATTTGCACAGTAGCCACAACAACTTAATAAATAGTAATGATACAGTAACTCGTTAGATGGTGAAAACGTAAATGAATGTTAAACAAATATTGATACAGATAATCTAGATGGACAAGGGCTTCTCTGTTTTGAATGCTTGGTCTTTTCTATTTCCTTTTCTTCTGAATTGACTCAACTTTTCTCTTCTGAACTGAACCCCCTTCTGTTACATTTGTTTAGACTTTATAGTCTCTGTTTTTCAATTGATGCTTACAGTTAATTTAACTGTTACAGAATATAGTTACAGAATTTCTACCTCTGTCAATAACTACATCCATTCAGTATTTCAAGACTTGTAGGAACAATTGGTTGTTATTTTCCTAATTACATGGACTATTCTCTAATTAATCAATTGAAGCTACAATCATCCTAACTGAAAATAAAAGAGGTATCTAATTCTACTGACTTTGTAAAATAAAAGTAAAGAAAAATTATTCCCATAAGAATTTGACAGTTCAATCGATCTCTAGCTTTTGAACCTGGTTAGAGTTCTTTCTGCCCAGTCACGGTGAGCTGGATGCTCCTGCATCAGAATTCAAATGATTTAAAATTTTAATATGCATATAGAAGACTTGAACGCACACTTGGAACAAATTATTCACCAAACTATTCAAGCTAAGATCCTTTAACAACAATATATCCCCCTTTAATAACCACTAAAATTATAACATGTACTTGAAAATCCAACTAAAATATTTACTCTATTTATATTTACTAGCAATTACACCTAAAGGTGCAAGGGAACCCCGATAAGAGGACTCGGGGAATTCAGAAAGCAATAAGAAAGTGAAAATGTAGAAAATTTGAGTTTTTATATATTTTCTAACCAATGTAGCATAAGGTTATATTTAAGAAGAAAGTTACACTAACATAAATGTCCCAAAAAATAAGAGGACTCGGGGAATTCAGAAAGCAATAAGAAAGTGAAAATGTAGAAAATTTGAGTTTTTATATATTTTCTAACGAATGTAGCATAAGGTTATATTTAAGAAGAAAGTTACACTAACATAAATGTCCCAAAAAATTGTGTCTATTGTGGATGGTGTGTGTATTTTTTTTCTATTTTATATTTCTCTCAATTAATCAAGTATAAAATCAAGTAACTAAAAAATATGGAATAGGGAAAATTAACAGTAAATATTTCAGTGTTTTTTCTTCAGATTTGAAAAATGATTCCAATGGAATATCTATGGCAATTTATAGATCATATTCAACATTGTTCATGCAAAGGCTTAAACACAAAGTTCAAGGTTTTAGTTTTATAGACCAACCTTCATTTTGCAAGGTATACAAATTAGAGGTCATAGATGACTATGTCTTGCCCTCATTTTTAGGAAATCTGAATTATTCTTCTATCGTTTTCAACGGTACTCTTTCAAGCATAACTACAAAGTTTAAATAAAAATGTAGATGAATTATTAGAGGAAACTTTGGAATTATAGCCTATCATTTTGTGTTTCTATGAGTATTGGGATAACTAGGAGATGGAAATGGTGGAGTTAAATTTCTAATTATGATTATTTGCAACTCATCACTTATGGTATCTCTATCATGTGCAAATGTTTCAAAAATTTTTCTTGAAACAAGTTGTTAAGCATCAACTTTTGTTAGAATTATGGAAATATTTTTGTTGTCAAAAAAAAAAGTGAATATAATGTCATAATTATAATGGTTATTTACCTTTAGGGAAGTGACCCTTTAGGTGTTGAATTTTGATGAGTCATTCTAATTCTAATAATAACATGTATATTATCCATATCTATATAAATATAAACTTTTATATAGTATAAATTTCTTTAATAGTCCAAAGAACGATGAAAAATAATTTCTACATTATCTATTAATCGAGATAATTTTTGTGCACCATTCAAATCTCCATATTAAACACTATGATATTGAATATATAGAATTTTTATATTTAATGGCAAATATAAATAATAAAATATAAATAGTATTATATTTTTCAAATTATAAAAATCAATATTTAAAAAGTTAATGGAAATTAAAATTAATAAAATTATAAATAATTAGTGTATCAAAAAAATATTTAAAATAATAAATAATTAATATAAACATTTTTCTATTAATATAAAAATAATATAACAAAAAATAATATTCAAATATTACACAACAAAAGAAAAAATATATTACAAGTTATATGATATATAACAAAAACTTTTATAATGTGCTATCTTGGTTGAAAAGATGAGAAACATTATTTTTCACATTCTTATCTTTTCAAATTATATTTTTCCATCTCTCAATCAATTATTTTCTGCAATTTGCAGAGTTTTTCCATTCCTCTCAGGCAATCTCCTCAACAATGTACACTATACTATCCTCAAGAATTTAGGTTTATGCATTGTTTTGTCATCCTACACATCCCGAGGTCCCAATATATTCTCTACCTTTTCACTCTCCAAGAGCTCCAACCTCTCCAACATTGGAAAGCTACCACTTCTGATCTCTAACTCCCTTAACTCATTGCACCCCATATTTTAATGTCCCTTAAATTAGATAGTTTCTAATACCAATACCAATATTTCCAACCATGAACAAGTTTGTATGTACAAATGTTAAAGTTTGGGTATTACTCCATCATTGAACACACCAAAGGATTCCTCTATAATGTCTAAAGTGTATAATTGAAAAATCCTCGAATCGTCCAATTTTCGAAGACTACCATTCTCAAGTTCAAGTGCTTCAAAGTTCTAGCAATAATTGTGTATAACTGAAAACACATAAGTCCTCCAACTTTGGAAGACCACCACTCTCAAGTTCTAGTGCTTCAAAATTCTAACAATAATACATATCTAATTTCTTTAGACGAGATAATTTATTCATTCTCCATCTTTTTATTTTACCACAAGCACATATATCAATATCTTCAAATTATTTCTTCAGTTGACAACCCCATCATTCTTTCTAATTTTCTTAAATCATTCAATCTTGAGAAACCTTGTCCACAATTCCATTCTGAATTTTGCACTCATAAAGCTCCCTAGGTTGGCCACACACTCCCACAAGTCTAAAGCTCTCATGTTTCAAAACTGTGAAATGCGGATGGATAAACTTACCCATCATAAGCCGATAGGGAAACCTTTTCTGGCTCCTTCAGATCAATGTTGAAGGGAAAAATCAGCTCCTCCACCCCATCATCATTTTTTTGCATTACATTTAATGTTAGGTTTTCGTCCATGTAGTCATTGTTTTGGATATTGTTGCAAGAGTAAATCGAGATTGTAGATTTTTATATATTTTAGAAAATTAATGGAAATGAACTTTGTTTAAATTCGCTTATGTCGATAAGATTTTCAAAATATTCCAAAATTTGCAAGGTCATTAACAGTAATGTTAATTGTTTTAGAGGGAGATTTTTATGTTTCGTTGAACTTTGCAACAACAATGGATGTGCCAATTATCTTCATTTGCCACAACAACGGATGGGCAATTAGCACACCAACTTCTGAAATATTCAGAAATACAATTTATTAGTTCCATTTTTATGATTTTCAGATTTTTTAGTCTCTTGCAGTTATTTTTTGGTTTTACAGACAGTTGGGGGTAAAGATATCGGAAAATGGCACATAGGAAGAAGAAGAGGTGGTGTTAGAGAGTTATCTGGAATGGTTGAAGTCGGGAAAAAGCGGGTTGAATGCATTGGAGAAAATGGGTATGTCTTATAATCTTATTAGCTTTAGTAGTGAACACCATGGATTTTGGAGGGCAATGACAGTGATAAAATTTCTAAATTATATTTGGGCCATTGCAACCCTTTTTTAATATATTTTGAATTTATATTATCGCACGCCTGTCTATTTTTTGAGGGTAGAAAAAAATCTGTATTACTCAATAAATCAACCCTAGATAATAATTTTACACCAATTGCAGCTGACGGCTGTGGGCTCTCCTCAGTGTCTGGATACTACAAAACACAACCAAGTTATATATTTAACTACAAAATATCTTTAATATGATTAAAGTATAGTATATTCTAGAGACATATGCATACGTTTCTCTCCAGAAATAACTAGGATATATTTCTAAATTTCTCTATAATTTGAAGAAGTTTTGTCATCAAGATTACATGAAAACTGGTATCGACCACTAAAAATTGTGCTCACCTCAATTTCCCAGAGAAAACTGGAATATAATTAGCTAATTTAGGAAAAATTTCGGAAAAATTACATAGAGAGTATTTGGTCCACGTGTTTCGAACCACCAGCCAGTGTGGTTCATCTTCAGTGCAAGATGAAGAGACAGATCTCAGAGGAAGGTTAAATAAGAAGGTATGTCAACCTAAAGGTTAGAGAAAAACAGCTACATTTGACCGAGGAGGGAAATTTCTATATATAATATTATGAACCAACCAAACGGGTATTTACGCTAAATTGCTTAAATAATTAATAAATAATAATTATTTATGTTTGTGAGAATAATTTCAGAAAAATCACATAAAAATTCATTTGTCTTTGTGAGAATAATTTCAGCAAAATCACATAAAAATTCATTTGTCGACGCTTTTCGAACCAACCAATGTCGTTCCAACCAATGTGGTTCATCGTCAGGACAAGTTTTGTTTTCAGGATGAACCACATTGGTTGGTTGATTTTTATATGATTTTGCCAAAACTATTCTCACAAACATGTTATGGATCACAAAAGTCTCAACTCTATAATAATTTATTTACAAGTTTTGTTTTCAAGATGAACCACATTGGTTGGTTGATTTTTATATGATTTTGCCAAAATTATTCTCACAAACATGTTATGGATCACAAAAGTCTCAACTCTATAATAATTTTATTTAATATATTAATTAACTTATTCATTCTTTATTTATTAATGTATTTATTTATCTTATTAACCCATTAGTAAAAATGAGTAAAATAAACTAAAATAAAAATATATAAAGAACTAACCAAATAAACTAAACTAAATAAAATATATAACATAAATAAATATTAAAAAGGATAAATAAATATATAAAAATCTAAAGGGAGGGAGTTCTTGAAAAAAAATAGAATAAAATGAAAAAAAAGATACAACTATGGTATATATCTTTAGACATAGTTACCGGAGAATCCACAGTGAAACTTATAATGTTTCAAATCCCAACTGGGATCCATTATCAGGACGCTTGAATGCTTGATAGAATAAGAGCTAAATTGAGGGAATTAAATAGTAATGAGGAGAGAAGATTAAAGGATAAAATGAATGTCCGTTGTTTTAATATCAATTGTTTCAAATTATTATTATGTTAATCATTATTATAAAAATATTTTAATTAATTTTAATTCCCTCAATTTAGCTCTTCTTCTATCAAGCATTCAAGCGTCTTGATGATGGATCACAGTTGGGATTTGAAACGTTGACGGAAAATAAGTTTTACCGTAGATTTCTCCGGTAACTATGTCTAAAGATACAACTAATTATTAAAAAAATAGAGTAAAAATAAATAATAAAAGGGGTAAATAAACAATAATACAATGAAAATTATTAAAAATAAAAAAAGGGTGCTATATATATATATATATAAAACGATAGTGGTTAATAGTAATAAATGAAATTGATCATATATATATAACGATAGTGTTAATAGTAATAAACGAAATTGATCACAAATATATAATATTACTTAAAAACAAAAAATAAATAAAAAAAGGGAATCCTCTGTAAAAAAAAAGGAGAGGGCAAGAATCCAACCGCTACTAATTTTCAGCGGTCATCCCTATTAATGTTATTAGAGGACCGGTCAATTTCAATGGCTTCCCTAAACTTGGGGTGATGAAAATGAGAAATTTTTGTGAGGACCTTAGCCTCCTCAATGCATATGTGATGCTTGGTCTTCGCTGCATGTTCCGCTAAAGCCAAGGATTTGGTCCTCCCATGTTTGATATCAACAGCATGTTCTTTAATCATTTGGTTAATAGATCGACCAGTTTCTCCGATGTATGAGGTCCCACACGAACATGGGATGACATAAACACCTTTCAAATCCATAGGGTTCACCTGGTCTTTAACCGACTTTAGGTAGTTTCTAATGGTGTTGAGGGGTCTAAAAGTTGAGGGAACATTATGTTTCTTCAGGATTCTCGCAATCTTGTCTATCGTCCCTTGGATGAAGGGGAGCTGAACTCCTGAATGTCGATCAAATATGTCAGTTTTAACCTTAGGACCCTTACCAGCTTTGAGGAAAGCTTTAACACCATGTTGCCTACTATAAATCTTAACCTTAGGACCCTTACCAGCTTTGAGGAAAACTTTAACACCATGTTGCCTACCATAACCGTTCTGGACAAAAACATTAAGGAAATATGACCTTTCTTTAGAAAAATAATCTTCATCTAAAATTCCTTTATCCAATTTATTTACCATTATCATTATAAAAACAATTATATCTATATCAACCCTATAACATTATCCTTAAATATAGTTAATATTTTATTCTACACCTTTATCCTATTCACACTCAAACAATCTTATTTTCCCAAAAGAAATCATATAATGATCATATCTCATAATCATATTTGGTTTTAATTACACATAAGTTACTCTATCTTAATAATGTAAATACTCAATTTATAATAATATTTTGTATGAAAATATAAGTAATTTATAGCTTTCATCTCGACACGTATAATGATATAACAACATAACCTTTAGAAAGAGTCACTTGAAACCACATTTTATTAAGATCTTTTTATTTCATCACTCTTTCCTATAAAAATTTAGGAAAACCTTTTTATAATGTTATGCAAACCCTAAAATATAATAAAAATAGCATAATACTCCTGCAAACTTATCATTGAAATAATCTTCTTTACAGTTGATACCACATATCTCTAGAAAATATATGGAAGGAAAGCACAATTTTGAAGTACATGAATATCTAGCTAAGTGGGATTAATGACCAACTTAATGAGGTGAAGATGGTAGGGATTGGAAAAAATGTTTAAATAATTAATAATTTGTATTCAAAAGTATAAAATTATTATAAATAAATAATTATCAAAATTGCTATGGACAAATTGTGTAACCTTATTCGATGTTCTTTAGTCAAACTCACTTTATATATTATTTCTTTAGCTATTGGAATATATTTTTTTTATTAGATTTTCCTATTTTTATTTTTAAGAATTGTATTGTTTTTTTATTAATTAAAATTTTAGTCTAAGAATTATGGAATAAAATAAGTTAAATCATAGATTTATAGGATAAAATGATGGGACGAGACTTTGGGGTTTAACCAAAATCCCAATTTCCAATAATTCGAAAAGATGAAACCACTTCTAATTGCTCCTCTCCAAAAACCGATCTATCTTGCACTGCACGCTGGCTAAACAATCACATAAACAAAAAGATGATATAACAATTACACAATATATAGATCGTCATCGACCTTGGAATGATCGATGTTGATTGACAAGCTCACAACACATGCATATACAGCTCACAACACATGCATATATAAATAACACTCGAACAGGCTTTCATAGACTATATAAAACAATTACAAAATTAAGGCCTTTCAGCCTTAAAGAACGAACTCACGCTGAGCTACATCTTGCCCACTCACAAATTTCCTCACAAAATAAGATATCTCACACACCCTATCACATTGCCTTTATATAAGAATTTTAGGAAGAATTTTAGGAAGGATCAATCCTATCCTCTCTGGATTTTCTACACAAAAGTTGCATGCATGCACACTTTAAATCTACTTTTCTGTTTTAAAACGGGCTTTTCTCTATTCTGATCCTCTGGTTTGCTTTTTTTGCTGGTTGCTCCTGCATCAGATTCCCGAGGCACAAAAATTTATGACCTCCTGGTCATATGCTTCTGCTGGTCTTTAGCAATTTTATCCACTGCATTCCTTCACTGCAACCAACCTCTGCAGTAACAGCCTCCTCTGTTACACGATCCCTCACCAAGCCCTCCGCACTCGGTCTTTTGGCATCTTTCTCTAGGTTGCTGCAAATCTTCTCACCTTCAGCTGCCGCCATCTGCACAATATCAAGACCATAAACTCTTTATCTTTAACACATTGTACCTCTTTCCTCGTTCCGCAGAATCTTTTACTGCTCTGATACCAAAATGATGGGATGAGACTTTGGGGTTTAACCAAAATCCCAATTCCCAATAATTCGAAAAGATGAAACCACTTCTAATTGCTCCTCTCCAGAAACCGATCTATCTTGCACTGCACGCTGGCTAAACAATCACATAAACAAAAACATGATATAACAGTTACACAATATATAGATCGTCATTGACCTTGGAATGATCGATGTTGATTGACAAGCTCACAACACATGCATATACAGCTCACAACACATGCATATATAAATAACACTCGAACAGGCTTTCATAGATTATATAAAACAGTTACAAAATTAAGGCCTTTCAGCCTTAAAGAACGAACTCACGCTGAGCTACATCTTGCCCACTCACAAATTTCCTCACAAAATAAGATATCTCACACACCCTATCACATTGCCTTTATATAAGAATTTTAGGAGAATTTTAGGAAGGATCAATCCTATCCTCTCCGGATTTTTTACACAAAAGCTGCATGCATGCACACTTTAAATCTGCTTTTCTGTTTTAAAACAGGCTTTTCTCTATTCTGATCCTCTGGTTTGCTTTTTTTGCTGGTTGCTCCTGCATCATAAAATAAGTTCAATTATAGATTTACAAAATAAAATAAGTTTAACTGTGGACCGATTGAAATGAGGATTTTTTTAGATGTAATATGATGCCATGAGTTTGACATAATTAATGATTTGTTAATTTAAATTTCATTTTCTATTTTTATATCGAAAGTGTTTTTTTTTAAAATTGGTTAGGTTAGGCATTTGTTTATGTTTTTCGTCTCTGTTTGACATATGTCTTTCTGTTGTATTGTCTATTATGTGGCATTTGTTCAAAATTTGATTGGAATAGTAAAAGTAATTAGTTGGTTCATTTCTGAAGTTCTAAAGGAGACAGAGCTAGCCATTAAGCAGGAAGGGGCAAGTACTAGATTACTTAAAAAATTATTCACCTAACCTAAGTTTAGGAACGACAATGTGCTCGGCGACACAGGATTCTTCCCAAATGACAATGCTATGCGACACTTCTTTTATCTTGTGGGAAATTTTCTCCTTGCAACAGTTCCTGCTTGAAACAATAAACCGTTAATGGCTTCATAGTTACATTAATTCAAAATGCTTGCTTTACTTAATGATGTAACTTAGTTGTATTCCTTTATCCATCGGATAAACTTGTTGTGTAGAAGTTGTGAGTTGCTAACGTTTGAACAATAAGAACTCAGTATGTGCTAAGTTACTGCAGCGTGTTCCTACCATTGGTGTCCATGGCGGGATTCTATGGGGATTGTTACAGGGTCACATTGTTGCTATGGATGTATTTGCTACTAATATTTTTACTCGTAATCCTTTTCTCCTTCTTCAAGGTCTTAGCCTCTGTGGTGACCAACAAGATGCACGAGATGACATTGCACCTGGTCATACAAATGGGCGATGTTTAGGGTGTTGAGTGGCATGCTCATGGACATGAGTGCCTGAAAGTGAGTTTGGTGAGGATTGTTTCCACTTCTATTTCATAGAGCCTAATGCATTCAGATCTGATGTTGTTTGATTGCCGATTATAAATTTTCTCATGCAAAAGGTTATAAGCAAATTTGAAGTTTTTTTTCTTCTTTTTTTAACTATAAGACTATAAAGTTGCTCGTACAAAAGGTTATAAGCAAATAAGTGTTGATTGTCATGAGGCCTGATGATTTCTATAAGTTAAAATGGTGGAGTGGCGTAAATGGTTCTAATACTATAGCAAAGTTACTAGCATTTTGAGTATCCTCTATTGATCTAGGTGTCTCTAGAGACGCTAAGAAGTCAAAGAGGGCTCATAATAGATAATAAAAATAAAAAATAAAAAAAAATAAATCAATCAATCAATCTTGGATTTAACCCAAGCTAGGACTAAATCATAGTGCTCAATGTCCTGATTCCAACGACATGAACGCCACTCAAATCCGAGTTTGTATGCTCATGTTATAGCTGGTCAAAGTTTTGGTCAAACTTGACCAAGTAGGAGTCAATAAATAGGCAATAATTTGGAAAAATCTCAGCGCATGGAATCCGACCATCGGAATGCGAAAATTTGTTGCCTCTTTAGTTTTTCAATGACCCAGACAAATTAATTTTGATTTTTGTTCGCTTGTAAAAAATTAAAAAAATATATAATGTTGGATTAGTAGGCTGCCACCCCCGCCAACCCCCAACCGAATAACATATATTTAAATATATGGTGGTGGGTGGTCAACCCCCGCCACCACAAGGGACAACCCACAACCAATCACATTGCACAAATATAACGGGCCACAACCAAACCACCATACAACGACGCCATGTATTGCGGGACCGACGGGGATCGAACCCGTCCGGCTTGGTGGGCCGCCTGCCAATCGGGCAGCCCCAAATGGAAAGTGCCAACTGCATGTGCCAAAAACGTTACCATAATCGCACTCCATATAACTGTTTCAAATATTCTGCCAACTGTTTGTTATAACACGACAAACTAACAACTCCAACACATCTATTTTTTGAAAAAAGCAAACAGTGTTATAACGGGGTGAGACCCGCGGGTTTGACCCTGGGACCTCCGTCCCCCAACTTTTCCAATCGATCGTTACACCAACGGATCTCTTATTAAAACATTCACCCTTCCAAACTTATTTAAATCAAGTTCGTCATTCGAGCGGGCAAGAGCGAAGGCCGAACAAAGGAGACCCAGTGGAGCTGTGTGCCAAAGCCGCGCGTCGGAACTGTGATTAGGCACGATTTTTGAGAGGATATTTCAAAGAATATTCCATAATGTATGGAGAATCTTGGAGGAATCTAAAATTCCCTTGAGGGCAATTTTTGACAATGACAAAAACATGTCAACTTTATACTCAAAAGAACCAGAATTTCACAAAGAACACGATGGTGTGGTCCATTTCCTTATTTGAGCAGCCGAAATTCAGGTGGCCAACAACAAGGAATCTTTGTAGAATCTTGTGGAATCTAAAAGATTCCCTTGAAGGTTGATTTTTTATATAGGTAGAATGTTGTCGACTTTATAGTCATTTTTCATAGAATTTCACAACGAGCACAGTGGTGTGCTTAGAATTTTCATCCAACCAACAGATTTTTCGGCCATCTCCAAGAAGGAATCTTTGGGGGAATCTTCAAGATTCTCGAGGGTCCAGAATTTGACAGTGTCAGAAAGGGGCCAGGTTTATAGTCTTTTCACATGATTTCGCGTCATGAAATCAACGGTTTAGTCCATTTCGTCAGCTGAGCTTTGCATTTTATGACCATCCTCGAAAGTGGAGGTATATGATGCAGTTATACCATGTCTTTCTTTTGATTTGTTGAGTTGATGATTTTGTTGTCGAGATCGTCGTTACCATTGTGTTGAAGGATACTTGTATGCCACATCATGTGATAATTTATTAGCTTTTCATGCTGAAGGAGGGCCCATTTAAGTGAGATTTCCTGTAGGAGAATGTCTCGTAGAGGGACATGTCACTCTTGTTGAGGGAATTTTCCCATATGAGTGATAGTTCCTGAGAATGTCTCGTGGAGAGGCATGCCACTTTGGTTGAGGGAATTTATCCTTGTAATGAGAAATAATGTACTATGTACTCATCATCATATTGCAACATTTAATGAAGTGGACTCCCCACTCTTTACACCAGGCCCAGAGACATAACCCACACTAGGTGAACTTTGTTATCAATGTGTTGTGTGTTGTTGATTTGATGGTTGTCTTTATGTTTCATCTTCTTCAAAGTATACACATGTGGTTGTTTTATACTCTTTCAAATTCAATTCTGCTAACCCCACAGAAGTAAAAGGTCTTGGTTAATTCAGTAGTTGACGAGATCCAGATCAAGTTTGGTATCAAAGAGGTCTTCTCACTGAGGTGAATGGCGAGTGTAAATGAATGAACGTGAAACAAGAAGGGAAATGGAGAATAACAGAGATCTCTATGAGGACCTCCTCAGGATCACACGCATGGTGGACATAATGTATGTATATTATGAGGAGAAGATGGCAAGAGAGGATCAGGAGAAAAAAAGAGCAAAGGATGATGCTCCATCTACTCCATCGAGTGAACATTCATCTTTGTCATCGTCTTCTCATCATTCAAATCAGGAGATCAGTCAAAGACTTCAAGTAGAGAATGTTTAATTGAGGAGACTTCTACAAGAAGAAAAAAAGGAGAAGCAAAGATTGCAGCTTTGGTTACAATCCATGGAAGAGGCCTTGGAAAAATTGAAGCACAACAGAGGCTTAGTGAAGCCATCATCACCTATTTGAAAATCGACAGCTAAGGTAAAAAGTGTCTATCGTTCTTTAGTTTCTTTTTCACATGACACTATTTCTGTTGGAAACATGAAGGTACCCATTTTAGGAATTGACATGAGACTCCTTGCCAAGATGGGGTATAAAGGAGGAGGACTTGGTGTTAATGGCCAGGGCATGACTCAACCATTGGAGGTTGTAAAGAGACCTTGATTTGCAGGCTTGGGATACACTAAAAGAGAGTGCTCGAAGGTAGCAGAAGATTCCAAGACATTATCGAAGCCATCAAATAAAGAGAATGATGACAACACATCACAATCCTCCCATGACAGTGCACATTGCAGAGAAAGAGCTAAGGCGAGCTCTCATCGCCGGGATTGCACCAGAGACAGCTAAGAGAGGTATAAAAAGTCTCATTATTCTAAAGTTCACTTTGATTATAATCATAGTGTTAATGATGAGCATAAATCATGGCGTAGAAAACCATGTAGTTTTTTTGGTTTGCATAACCATCTGGTTGTTGAGTGCTGGAAGAGAATGGCAGCAAGAAAGATGATGAGGCGTGAAAGGCCTTCTCCACATTAGGGAAGGAAGCAAGTTAAGAAGGTCTGGAGGAAGAATACATTTTACAACCATTGCAATAGAAGTGGATATCAAAGAGCCACATGTTGGAGCTTCCATCCATAGTAGTGTCTTAAGGACAAAGTGCCCATGCAGAAACCAACTGGTGAGATGTTCAACAAGCGAATCTGCCACATTCCTGGTGGTTCACTTTGTTGAGTAAGAGATGGTTTTACTAGATATAGTAGCTTGTCATGGCTTTATTTTGTAAATCATGTGTTGCAATTTAAATTGTAAAAGTGATGATGTGTTTTCCATCGCTTATTAAAGAAACTATGATGTTTTTGGCATTTTATTGATAGTTGGGGTATTGGTTTCTATTCTGATGTAAAATTGACCAAAGAGTGTGTCTTATAAACTCTTTGCAAGTATGGGGATGCTTGGGTCATGATTGGTCATCTAATTGAGCATGTATTTACGGGTTTGCTGAGGATGCAGGTGTCAGTTCATCACTTATAGCTCTGAAGAACAAGGGTGAAGGAGAAGGAAGTGTGGCATGTTAAGACACTTGTGGTGTAGACAATGTAACAAAACAATTGCAGATTATGTTCATGATTTTGGAGGACTAAAAGCTCCTCAATGGGGAAGAATGATCCAAGTGGCTCTAGAGATGCTCAGAAGTCAAAGAGGACTCGAAATAGCTCAAAAATAAAATTTCTCGAATTTCACCCAAACCAAAACCAAATCATAGTGATCGTCTTATTGATTCCAATGATGCAAATGATACTCAAATCCAAGTTCGTATACTCAAGTTATAGCTATTCAAAGTTCCTGTCAAACTTGGCCAAATGGCAGTCACTAACAAGGCAACAATTTGGTAGAATCTTTGCGCACAGAATCCGACCAACAGAATGGGAAAATTTGTCACATCTTTAGTTTTTCCAATGACCATTAAAAACCAATGGATTAATTTCAAATGGTTAGTTTGTCAAAAATCAAAAAAATATATAATATTGGGTTGGTGGGCCGCCACCCCCGCCAACCCCCAACCAAATAACATATATTTAAATATATGGTGGAAGGTGGTCAAATCCCACCACCACAGGAGATAACCCATGAACAACCGCATTGCACAAATATAACGTGTTGACCCCTAATCATCAGGATTGGGTGAATATAATGTAAATAAATAAATAAGTAATATGAATAATCATCGGAAGATGAAGTGAACAGTCTCTCTCTCATGTATATAATGAGGACCTACCTGAAGGAATAAAACACACGAATCAATTTTTCTTGAGTTACTACCTGGTCTGACATGGTATCAGAGCCAACTCCCAAAATAGTTGTAACTCCCTTCTACCTACTGCTCTCTGTCCACTGCCTACTACTCTCTGTCCACTGTCTACTGCACTCTCTGTCACCTCCACAGTCGTTGTTGTGTGTTGTACGTTGGTCCGTTGGCTGAACGTTGCTCATAACATTATCATGCTGCTCATTACATTATAACGCTGGCCTGACATGCATTGAACTATCTTGATGTTGTTCCTGCTTTCTCGACGGTGGAAACTAAATTCGCGTTAGGGTTTGATTTCTTGTATTCCATTCAGAACTCATCTAAGAATACAAAGAAAGCACTGGGAGGCCTTTTCGAGTTTCGAGTTTTGATGCTACTTTGTTTCAAGTTTCAAATGACGCTCAGCCTCCTTTCTTTTTGAATGAATCCCTCCGCTGATCTCATTGTCATCGCACAGCCCGACCTCCTCATTGCTGCTTGGATATCAACCCACGTCATTCCGAACCAGAACCTTAATATGGTGTAAACGTTGGTATTAAAATCTGCCCCATTGTTCTCTATCCCTCTCCGAGAACTTGCAGCCATTAATTATCTGTAAGCGTGTCTGTGCATGCGTCGAGAATGAATGTCGCTCGTCGAGGTTGAATATGTTGCTATTTTCTACCCACACTGTTGGTGAAAGTTGAGTTCAATTGCGACTATGTGTTCATTCTTTGTGCTAGTTCATTAAGTTTATATGTACGTTGGTTGATTCGTTGAGTTTATCTGCCATTTGTTGTTTAATTCCTGGATGATACATTTACATTGTACGTTTGTTGGAGAACTCAGAATTGTTGCTCAGCATGGTGGTGCCGCCCAAATGGTGTCAAAAGTTTTTGAAGAGCTGCTACTCGAATCACTTGGGATGCGTTGAATTGTTTTGAATGTTGGTGGCCTATGTTAAATATGGTATGCGTTGAACCATTTTGAAGTTGCATTGTTCATTACGGTGGTGTATTGGTAAAGTGTTGCATTGATTTGAGCCCACGGTGGTGTATTGGTAAAATTCTACGCTGATTCGAGCCCACGATAGTGTATTGGTAAAGTGTTGCGCTGATTTGAGCCCACAGTGGTAGCCGAGAGACGCTGTTGGAGTGTTGTATATGCCTCTATTGAATGCGCTATAAATTTTTTGTATTTACACTGTCCAATTTAGAGTGTTGTCCAGTTAAATGCATTGTATAGTTTTTTGTATTTGTAGTCTTGCGTATTGACATTTGAATTTGCCATCCCATCTTATTTTTCCCATTAAGAGTAAAAGTTTTACAACATAAGTTTTTTTGTTACAGAATGCATTCAATCATATCCATGGTGGGAATAGTTCTCACTGGGAAGGAGAACTATCTTGAATGGTCCCGGATGATAAAAAACACCCTCATTTTCAATGAGTTGTGGAAAGGAGTGTGTGTTGGAGACGGAGACAAAGAGCCAGAACAACCTACCTCTGACAAAGAACTCACCATTTGGGAAAATAAGAACAACAAAGCCTATGCATTAATCGCAGCATCTGTAAATGAAGAGGTGAGTCGCCATATTTCTCCATTTTCAACTACTTTCAAAAGCTGAAAGAACTCTATGACTCACATTCTACACTTGAAGTTGTTCAACTCATGATTAAACTCTTCACTCTTGAACTGAAAAATAATGATCCTCTTGCTCTTGTATCTGAAGTAAAGTCAATAATGCATGATATCAAATCCACTAAGGTTGAATTGGATATTCCTCTTATCGCTTTTCTCAAGGCACTTTATCCTACTTACTCCAATTATCTTGAGTCATTGCAAGCAAATGGAATCTCAAAGATATAACCTTTGACTCTCTTGTGAAAAAGTTTGTTGAAAGAGAGAAAGCTTTTGGAAAGAAGACAGCCCCTGAATCTTCTGAAGAGGTTGTGTGCCTTGCTCATAAAGAAAAGAATCCTGCTCAAGATTCTTCCAGAGGAAGAGGTGGTCAAAGAGGAAGAGGAAGATATTTCAAAGGCAGGGGAGCATACAATCTCAAGGAGAAAAGGCAGATTTGCACTACATACGCTGCAAAAGATATGGATCACTTGATGCCTCTACTTGCAAGTTACCATGGGACAAAATTGAGCAACAAAGAAACCAACAGAAAGGTAAAACTAATGACACAGACAAAGGTAAAGCACCTGAATTCGCTCACTATGTTGTGGCACATTGTAATATTGGAGTAAATGAAGATTTATTTAATGCTTCACTTGCTTCTTGGAAAAATGATTGGTTGCTTGATTCAGGAGCAATTTGCCACATGACTCATAGAGAAGATTTTTTTGAAGAATTTACTGACAATGTTGATGGAACAATATATTTTGCAGACCAATCAAAAATCAAGCCATCAGGGCTTGGCACAATCAGGCTTAAATTGCCTCGTCTTCTAAACTTTCTTTTGCATCATGTTCTATATCTCCCACGGCTCAAGAGAAACTTGTTGTCCTTGGTCCACATCCGTCAGCAAGGTCACTCCATTCATATGTTCGATGGCAAGCTTGAGGTGAGAAAAGCATCTGACCACTCACTTGTCATGAGGGGAATAGAAGAAGAAAGGCTTCTCAAGCTGCAAGGTACCTCTACTTGTGCACAAAATTTCTCATACAATTCTCATTATGAAGAAGGTACACTTCCATCAAGTTTATTATGGCGTGCTATATTTGGACATTTGAACTATGACAGCCTCTACTTGTGAAGAAAAATGGTGTTGCTGGTTTGCCAACAATTCCTAGGAAACTTAAGCAATGTGATGCTTGCATTCTAGGAAAGCATAACAAAGGGTCTTTTCATGATTCACTTTCAAGAGCACATAGAAAACTTGAACTCATTCATTTAGATTTATGTGGTCCAATGCTTCTTCCTTCTGCAAATGGAAACAAATATATGATGACATTCATTGATGACTACACCAGAATGTGTTGGGTTTATTTATTGAAGAACAAATCTGATGCTTTTCAAACATTCAAGAACTTTCATAAATGGATTTAAAATGATGCACAATCTCATATTGGGTCTATTCGCACTGATAATGGAAAAAAATACACATCAAATGAATTTGAAAACTATCTTCGCCAACATGGGATCAAACATCAAACAACTGTATGGACAATCTTAAATATGGTATGATCCATGCTCTTCTTAAAAAATGTAAAGATAATGTTTTGGGTTGATGCTGTTCTATGTGTTGCATATATAAAGAATAGATGTCCATCTAATGCTATCAGAAACAAAACTCCATATGAAATGTGGTATGGACATGTTCCTTCGGTAAAGCATCTCAGGGTCTTTGGTTCCACCTGTTATGCCTTGATACCAAAGGTACATAGAAACAAACTTGGTGTTAGAAGTCGTAAATGTATCTTCTTGGGGTATTCAAACACCTCCAAAGCATACCGTCTCTATGATGAATTAAATAAAAAGTTTGTTGTATCTAGAGATGTAATTTTTCTTGAATCATTCAAAACTGACAATGTTGTTGAGCGGCAAATTGATCGCTTGGATAGATTCGCAAAAGCAAAATCATTTCAAGAATTTGATAATCAGATTCCACATATTGAAGGGGGGATTCCTATACTAGATCAATATGTGGAATCTTCTTCTGAAGAACACTCTCCCCCACATGAAACTCCAACAACGGGTGATGCTTTAAGTGATGTGATTGATAGAATTGGGAGACTCAATATTGAGTCAGTCCCAACTCAATCAACGGAGCAACATGGACAATATGAGAAAGGTCCTCCAAAGTGGTTGATAAAGACACTTGAAATTGTTCATCTTGATGAGGTTGGAAAGACAAGAACTAGAAATTCAAACCAGCAAAATGGAGGTGATGTGGATGACTCTAATTCACTTGTTGATATGGATGTTTCTTATGATTGTGAATTGAACTTGTCTACAGATTTTGAACCAACTTCCTTCAAAGAAGCTGCTTCTCATGATGAATGGAAAGAAGCGATGCAAAAGAAGTATGATGCCCTCATAAAGAATGACACTTGGAAGCTGGATGATCCTCCATTAGGAACCAAACCAATTGGCTGCAAGTGGGTCTACAAGAACAAGTATAAAGCTGATGGCTCACTTGACAAGCACAAAGCTAGGCTTGTGGCAAAAGGTTTTGCACAGAAGGAAGGGGTCAATTATGAGGAGACTTTTGCCCCTACAGCAAAATGGGCTACCATTCAGAGACTCTTTGCCCTAGCAGCTCAGAACGGTTGGAAAGTCCATCAAATGGATGTAAAAATTGCTTTCTTGAATGGAGATCTAAAAGAGAATGTTTTTATGTCCCGGCTTGAAGATTTGCTGCGAAAGGACATGAACATAAAGTATGCAAACTAGTGAAGTCCTTGTATGGCCTCAAACAAGCACCGCGAGCCTGGTATGAAAAATTAACTGAGCATCTTCTGAAACTAAATTTCAAACATTATGATCTTGATGATGCAACTTTATTTGTCAAGAAAGTTGGCAAAACAGTTGTATATCTTGTGGTATATGTAGATGATCTTTTAATGACAGGGAACAATGAAAGGTACATTGCATCCATAAAGAAGGAATTGGGGAAAAGTTTTGAAATGACTGATTTGGGCTATGTTCATTACTATCTTGGTATTGAAGTAACCCAACATCCGAAGTCCATATTTGTTTCTCAAAAGAAATACATTGGAGATCTGTTGAACAGGTTTGGCATAACAGAATGCAATCTTCTTACTACTCCAATGGAACAAAACTTAAAGCTCACATCTATTGAAGGAAAAGAATTTGAGATGCAACAAAGTATAGACAATTTGTAGGAAGTCTCAACTACCTAACTACTACCAGACCAGACATTTCGTTTGTTGTTGGAATCCTCTCCAGGTTTATGCAAAAGCCTTGTGAGGGACATTGGTTCTACTGCAAAAAGAGTTCTTAAGGTATTTGAAGGAACTCAAGACTTTGGAATCAATATACACATGTGACGACTTAGCTTGATTGGATACTCTGATTTGACTTCAATGGATACAAAGAAACTGGGGTCATACTTCAGGATTATGCTATGAGTCTTGGATTAGGAGCTGTCTCCTGGAGATCACGCAAACAATCATTCCAACAGATTCCACAACAGAAGCAAATACGTGGCAGCAGCTGAAGCAACAAAAGAATTGTGTGGCTCACGGAAATTCTTGAAGATTGTAGGTAAAACAAGTACAATCAACTCCACTCATGATTGACAATACCTCTGTAATAAAGTTGGCCAAGAACCCAAAGTTCCATGATTGAACAAAGCACATCAATACTAAATATCATCTGATTCGACATCATGTTGAGGCCAAAACAATCCATCTCCGTCATTGTTCCACTAATGAGCAAATTGCAGACATCGTCGCCAAAACGCTTGGAAGAGAGAAACTTGAACGATTCAGAATGATGCTTGGACTCACCAACATCCCTTCAGATTAAAGGGGGGAATGTTGACACCTAATCATCAGGATTGGGTGAACATAATGTAAATAAATAAATAAGTAATATGAACAGTCATTGGGGGATGAAGTGAACAGTCTCTCCCTCATGTATATAATGAAGACCAACCTGAAGGAATAAGATATACGAATCAATTTTGCTTTGAGGAGTTACTGCTTGGCCTGACATGGTCAATACCAGGCCAAACATTTGTTATGTTGTCAACACCCTCAGTCAGTTCATGGTGGAGCCGAAGAGGGTGCACTGGGCAATAGCCAAACATGTTCTCAGATATATACATGGAACAATCGATTATGGACTCTTGTACACTAGAAGTAAGGATATCATATTGAGTGGATTTACTGATGCAGATTGGGCTGGAAGTTCAGTGGATCAGAAAAGTACCTCTGGGTAATGTTTCAACATTGGATCGGGAATGACCTCCTAGTGTAGTAGGAAACATAAATCCGTAGCTCTAAGCTCAACTGAGGCAGAATATATGGTTGCAAGCATAGCTTCGTGCAAGGCCATATGGCTTAGAAAACTGCTTATGAACCTATTCAGAAGAAAGATGGAGGCGACCAGGATCATGTGTGATAATCAGAGTTGCATCAATCTCTCTGAGAATCCAGTGTTTCACAATCAATCAAAGCATATTGATATTTGGTGTCACTTTGTCAGAGACTGTGTCCAACGAGGAGCTATATAGTTGAGCTACACTCCTACAGGAGAACAGGTGGCAGACATCCTCACCAAGGCCCTTGGAAGAACAAAGTTTGATTATTTTAGGAAAAAGATGGGGATGATAAAGAATCCATTTCAGTAGCAGAAATTGGGGTGATGTTGCAGTGTAGTAGCAGTTAGCAGTAGCACGATGCAGCATGATGATAAGAGATTGCAGTGCAGATGCAATGTTGGGAAGAAGGACCGACAACAACACGGATGCAGAGGGAGTTGTAGTGCAGATGTAGTGCTGGGAGAAAGGACTAGCAACAACACAGATGCAGAGGGAGCTTCCATACGAATGCAGCAGTGGCAGAGGCAGAGCCATGGGCAGCAGTATAGGATGCATTAGTGCAGAGGATGCTGGGTGGGGAGGCCTAGCATCAGCATAGGTACCAGTGCCGTATAGTCAGAGTGATGCTCAGTATGGAGTATTACTAGAGCGCAATCCTCGCTAAGAGGGAGTGTTGATTTGGGGTGGCATTGGATGTGCTCTAGCCATGAAAAGTGGTGGAGAGGCTAAAGCACATGAGATTTCCATGACCCAGAAATGGTTTGGGCAAATTTTAACTAGTTTGGGAGATATTAAAATAATTAATATTTTTAATGGAGTTCCTAAGTCTAAACTTAGGAAAAATAAAGTATTAATAGGTATTAATATAAAACTGGGTTAGAAGGTTCCAAAAGTCATGGATCAAGCCAAATATAATCTTAGCCGTTGATTAGAGATTTAATCTCGGCTGTTGAAGGACCGATAGGAAAAGTATAAGATGAGGCTTGAGGGTCAGTTGGAGAACACACTGAGGGAGACCAGTTAGTTCGATTTCTGTAGCAGGGTTAGTTGAGAAATTCAAACTAGTGGTCTGGCGAGTAGCAAGAGGTAGAGGGTACTGAACAGAGAGTCAAGAACAACACCAAAGGACCAACGCAGAGGTTAAAGAGACAGATGCAGAGGCAACAGAATTGTGCAGTCACTGGAGGGCCTGCGTGGGTGACGCAGAGAGGCCCAGTGCTAAGGCAGAGAGGCAGGAGCTGACCCAGAGGGTCTGGGAGCTGTGCAGAGGCCAACATGCGTGACGCTGAGATTGGAAGAAATTCTAGTGAATTTTTTCTCTGTTGGGTAAGTTAGTTTGGCACCCAGTTGTACTGAAGAATTGTTGAATAATAAAAATTCTCCTCTGCTGCACCAGTTTTTCTGCGTAGGGTTTTTCCAGGACAATTGTCCAAAATATTTGTGTTGATGTGTCTGATTCTTGTGCATGTATTTGTTGTTGTATTATGGTGTGATATTTGCAGCAAAATTTATTCTAATGTTTACTGAAGGGTTTTCATAAAGAACTTATTGGGAAATAAGTAGGAAAAATAAATCAGTTGTTGCAGTGATAGAATTTTCTCATACATGAGTTAGCCCGACCTTTGTTTTTCCACCCCTCTTTATTTTCCTTTTTCATTTTCTTGATTTTTCTTTGTACTGCTACTTGGGGCTCTAGGAAATTAGAGAATGTTGTGTATAATGTAAAGCAGTTGTTACCCCCTTCAGGTGAGGTAGTTCATCACCCACCAAGGGTTGAGACATGCATGGGTTCCTTTAATGATGTTGGGGCACTCATGGGCTCTAGGAAACAGGGTGATGGCCATATTGATAAGGGCTAGAGCTCATGTTTGGATTTTGCCCACATGCTATATTAAATGTCTTGACCATCTTTTGCATTTTATAATATTATTTTTGTTTCTTGCTTGTGGCCATGACATGCTTTTAATTTTCTTTTAGCTGCATCAACCTTCAGGGCAATGTTTCCAGCCCCAATCTAGATACGTAAACAAGGGGAGAGGCAGTGCCAGTGCCCTATGAACCTAGTGACCATGTGGACCTAGGGAAGGAAAATGATGAAATAGGGCCTGTAATGTACAAAGGGGAGTGAAAAATGGAGAATGGGAATACATGACCATGCTACCAAAATCAAGGTTTCCCAAGTAGTGCCCTTCCTAAAAATTCATGCCAATAGAGGAGATCCCACGAGACTAGGATTGAGGATTAACCCCCCGTTTAATGTGACAAAACAAAAACACAATCAAGATCCTTACTTCTTCTAAGTCACCCAATAATCTATGCCCAAGATGCCCAAGAAAAGCAAGCATAAGCACCCGATTGCATAATGAAAAAAATACCTTTTGGGTTTGATTTCCCACCTTCTCACATATGTTCTTGACAGATGGGCGAGGAAACATACCACTGATGTCGGTGGTGGAGATTAAATGAGACAGTATATCGGGTACATCGATGGCTATCAAGGGTTGTTGGTTGCTTGTTGAAGTGATAACTAGGAGAAAATTCTCCTATGGGGTCCCCCACTTTTGGTGGGTAACAAAATTTACTCTTGGTTTTATAGTGGCAACTACTAGGTTTGATCTTGGGCCTCACCCATATTACTCCAACAAGTTATTGATTCACCATGGTAAAAAAAATGCATAAATTAGCAGGTGAAACCCTTTCATAAGGCACCCAAAAGTACTATAGCGCTTGTAGATTTTAGACATAGGGTGGGGAGGCTTAAAGATAAAGGATGGTCAATTTGGACCACCTTTAATCCTTGGACCTGCACTAAAATCAAATTTTTAGAAAACTAAAAATTCAATTTTAGAGGCCTAGGGGTCAAAATCCCTTGGGTAGACAACCCATAAATTTTCAACTTATAATAAATACTTATTTTATGCTACAATTTCAATAATAAAATAATTAAAACAAATATGAACAAATACAAGACAAAATAAAGGTATTTACTTGATGTTGAGTACCTTTTGGTGAAAATCTACAATCTAGAACAAGTCGCTGCTATAAATTTCAAAGGAAATTTGTTCTAGAATTATTGTAAATAGATAGTTGAGAAGGTGAGGCTTTACTTACTGCTTTGTTAGATTGTGATCACAACTCTTTTTTTGTCAGCTTCCCCTTGAGGACTAGGAGTGAATAATGAAGAAGAAGGGCAAGGACCAGAGTTTGGCAGCTTCAGCAGAGGTTGAGGACTTTGTAGGTCGTTTTGACCGGGAGTTTGCGTTCACTACGTGTGAGTCCTCTAGTGCAGGATCACCTGCCATACAGGTTCAGAGGGAGCATGCTTTTCCCTCAATTAGCGGAGCATCTTTAGGTATTTGGTATGTAGACAGTGGGGCTTCACGTCATATGACAGGAGTCCGTGAGTACTTCTCAGAGCTTTCAGAGAGTGGCACTGATGTAGAGGTAGTACTCGGTGATGACAGAGTTATTAGAGCAATCGGGGTAGAGACACTGACATTTCAGAGGGAGTCCAAACCTCCCTTGAAAGTGACAGATGTTCTTTATGTGCCAGGGATGAGGAAGAACCTCATATCTGTCTCAGCTTTGGAGGACAGAGGATATGAGGTACTGTTCAGGGCAGGACAGGTGTTGATGTATCCCAGGGGCGCTCCAGCTGATTCAGCTAGAGTGATAGGTGTACGCCATGCAAAGGTGTACAAGTTCGCATTTCAGCCCCTTTTGGCATTGAGTAGTAGTACGGACAGCAGAGCTAGCAGTTCTGAGCAGTGTGAGATTTGGCACCGCAGGATGGGACATATGTATCATGGAGCCTTGAGGATCTTGCGGGAGATCACTACAGGTATGCCAGATTTTAGTATTGATCACTTTGATACTTGTAGAGGATGTGCTATGGGCAAGTTTGCCAAATCCCCTTTCCCAGCAGTGACAGCAGAGCGACTGGGATACTTGATTTGATACATTCTGATGTGAGCGGTCGGATGTCTCATGTTTCCTTGAGTGGATATGAGTATTATGTTTTATTCATTGATGATCACTCCAGGAGGACCTGGATTTATTTCTTGAAAACCAAGAGTGAGGTCTTCAAGCGGTTTCAGGAGTTCAGAGCTCTTGTGGAGACACAGACAGGTCGGAAGATCAAGTCCCTGAGGTCGGACAATGGAGGAGAGTACACCCTTGGAGAGTTTGTTGACTATTGTGTGGAGGCAGGCATTAGGAGGGAGTTCACTGTTCCTTACAACCCCCAGCAGAACGGGGTTGCGGAGAGGAAGAACAGATCCATCATAGGGGCTGCCAAAGCCATGTTACATGATCAGGGGTTGCATTGTTTTTGTGGGCAGAGGCCTGCAACGCAGCTGTTTACTTGCAGAACAGGAGTCCGCATCGTGCCTTGGGGCACATGACTCCGGAGGAGGCTTTCTCTGGGAAGAAGCCTGATATTGGTCATCTTCATATCTTTGGATGCATTACATACTCCTATATACCCAAGGAGGAGGACCAAACTAGAGCCCACCGCAGAGAAGGGTATCTTTGTGGGCTACAGTGAGACCTCAAAGGCCTTTCGGATTTACATTTCTGCATAGAGGAGAGTTGTTGTCAGACGGGATGTGAAGTTCGAGGAGGACAGGGCCTTTAGGAGATCACGGGAGTTGGAGTATCTGGATCAGCCGACCCTCAGCAGCAGTTGAGTCAGTTGCAGGGATCCAGTGGGCAGGGATCAGGAGGATCAGGAGGTACATCTATGAGGATTTCAGGTCCATCAGTGAGCGGTGGCTCATTGAGCCAGAGGGGTGGTGCTCCGAGCAGGTCACAGAGCAGTTCACTAGGGAGTCCATTGATGGACAGTTCACACGGTACCTCAGCTTCTAGAGGTTCAGGTGCAGGCAGGAGGACAGCAGACAGACAGTCAGGAGTTCAGGCTACTGATGGTGATGAGGAGGAGGAGTTTCATTCTCCTATGGGAGAAGCATGCTCAGGGAAGAGGAAGCCCAAGTGGCTT
>APFE031677593.1:2183-27933 GCA_000404065.3 Pinus taeda | reverse complement strand
ACGCACCCAACCTTTAGCTTACAGAGCGTACAAGTACGCAGGTACAGTGTGTTTTGAGTGCGTACACACAGGCAAGGTAGAGAGAACCTGCGTACCCAGAGATAAACATGTTCTAAAGTGACTTTCTCTCTTTTTGAAGTTTGACATGAAGAGCAAAGGTTTGAGGCTTGACAAGGAGGACAAAATGGATATTTAACTGCAGATAGCCATGGTGACAAATTTCAGTGTAACACTAAGCGTTCGACAGAAACAGTAGAGCAAATCTAGCATACAATAGAACATTGCGCTGCGGACCTTCGTGTAACACAGGCACAGTTGGAGGGGCTCCGTGCTAAGATCACCACACCAACAGAGTGACTCGAGGCAAATCACGATGATCATGTTGGGGGCCTATTGGGCATGGGATCCCTCGCAGCAGGTTTTGGGGCTCAAAGCCCAAGTTTTGGTCAAAGATGGTGTAGAACTCTGCAAAGTACAGACGTGGAACGCGAAGTGTACAATCGAGTTATAGGGCTTTCTGCCCAAAAATATTGTAATCTAATGTAAATTTGTGTCAGCCTACCCATGGTCCACGGACCATGAGATTGTGTAAATAGAATGAGGCTTTAAGTGTAAAGATAGCTTAGCTTAGTAGAGAATAGATAGACTGGCAAAGGCATGGTTAGAGCATAGAGTGGAGTCTGAAGTGTACTGGGTCATAGTAGTAGGTAGAGGCTCTGCAGCTAAGTGCGCAGAGGCCTAGTAGAGTCTGCAGCTGAGTGCGTAGGGCAGAGTCAAGTCTATACTTGGAATTGAAAGTTAATAAAGAGAAGTTTATTCTGTGCATCTGTTCTTGAATCCTTATTTTGATGTTATACATTACTTTCGCTCTATTTATTTACTGCGCACACTTGATGAATACTCGTATGAATGCTTATATGTGAATTTAATCTAAGTAATCAACTAATGAAGACTAATTAAGGAAGACTTGGGTAAATAAGATGGGTCGTGTTGCAGTTAGAACTGCACGAAGACAGTATCACAGGGTGCGGGGTGCGCACAGGTGCGTGTAGCACAATAAGTGCGGAGGTTGGAAAGTGTACCAATCACCTCATATCAGACATCTGCAAGGTGCGGAAACCTGGTTCTAGCACCTTCCCATACCACTTCAGGTGAGACCTTAGTCTACGCTCCACAGACTGTTGTCGAAAGGGCCACTAGAAATAGGATTTTCTTGGCTAAATCACTTCCAAACCTGGGTCAGGCCCCACCAAGCCAACACCCTCCAATCACTCTCACAACAAGGGCATCCAAGCAACTTAGGTCCTTTTAGCTAGTTCAAAGCCATTGACCCTGAAGTTTGTGCCACTTTTTTAGGTCCACGTCTCATGCCACTGCCCAAAACTTCATGGAACTTCCATAAATGAAAAGTAACATCGAAACAATGATACAAATGCAAATACTGGAACAATGACTTGATTAGACCCCTACTAGCCATGAAAAAAATTTCGTCAAACATCTCACAAATATGCATTATGCAGGTCATAACAACAAACATGAGCATAGGGGTCTCATACTTATTTGAGAATTGATAAGAAACATTGATGCCTTATCACATTAGATGCATTATAGTCTATTAGGTCATATATTCATTGTTCATTCATTTTATAAATCAAAACATGATGAGAGAAATACATCATCACTAGCATAAAACATGCTCATAACTAGCATATAACCAACAAAAATAGAAATGATATAACAACCATAAAAACCACATATAAGCAAGTATATTTACCCATCAAATACAATAGAAAATAAGATATTATTAACATATGCAAACTGTAGCTAGCTCTGGGACTTCCACAAACCACCTGACTATATACTAGGTTGAACCAAATCTCTGTTTCAACCAGTCACCCCCTTGCCATATTCCAAGAATGAATGTGGGATCTCATGGAACACATCCAACAAAACCAAACCAGAGCTTCTAGAGGCGAAACCACCTTAACCATTAACTAGTGATTCCACCTCACATTCAAACATCACTAACCATCACTAGACTAGTCTCCACCCAAGCTATCCAAGGCTCTAGAGCATCTGTCCCAACCAGGGCTTTTAGGACTAGTAACTCAGCCCACAACTTTTGTTGGGCTTCCATAATACTTGTCCAACCAAGGCTTCCAGGACTAGTAACTCAACCCACCAAGGGCTTCAAGAACATTTATCCAACCAAGGCTTCTAGGAACTAGTAACTCAACCCACAACCAAACGAATGTGAGAACCAACCAGAATACAAAAAGAAAGAAACCCACAACACCATGGCTATCCAGGAAATGGAAAGGCTAAGAAATCCACCGTCAATCCAGGCATTCCTCCATGCCAATGATAAATAATGACCAAGAAACCACATGTATATGTTGTGCATGCCAAAACTAGTAAGGAAATCATACATTCAACTCGGTATCAGCAAAAAAACCCTTTGTAGCTACTGATCTTGATGTTCTCTTGCCCTTTCCTGCTCTTTCTTTGCCTTCTTACTCCAAAAATCCCAAGTATGCCACACTCCAAGAGTGATTTGAGAAAACTCTGTGACCAAGAGTATGAGAGAGAGAGAGAATAGAGAGAGCTCCAAAAATGAACTAACAAAAAGTTACAAAATGATCCCCATAATCCTTTTAATTTATGAGGTCTCTATTTTCTTCAATTTTCCATTATTTTCCTTCATTTTCCTCCTCACATGCAACATGTGACCTTTCACCTTCCTTTTCCCCTAATTTCCATTATTTTCATAAATAAAATGCCAATTAATGCCTCATGTTTTTCTAAAGCCTTTTCCATTTCCTTTGCCAAGTTCCATAGCCGTTAATTAATCACAAGTGATCCCCATCACTGTGTTTTTACCCAAACTTCAACTTGGAATATGTGTCCCATGGCCATGAAGATTATTTGATTATTTTTCCTTTATTAAATTTATTGCATGGAATTTTCATGAGGGTTGTTACAACGTATGTGCCTCAGAAAGGTAGTATGGTGTCCTATAGAATGGCTCCCAAAATTGTGCTTTGACCTTGTGGAGAGATAGAGTGTACCTATCAATGCCTTGATATTGTGACAATGCTAGTTATGATGATACTATCACCATTGATTCTTATCTATTCAGATCCATTCTTATGTGAATATTTTAACTTGACATAGACCTGTTGAGTCATTATGAATACCTCCCTAGTTCAGAGGGAGTGTTGAAAATGTAACTAGTTTCGGTCTTCATAACGTAAATTAGTTAATGATGTATCTATTATAATTATTTATTCTTGGTCAAGAATTTTTTTCATGCTCAATGAGTCAAAAATAGTCAAAGTATTTTGTATTTGAGTCATGTTGTATTTGACATTTGAAAGAAAAAGATAAAGAATTTCTATTTTAGTTAGAAAAGGATCAGTCAAAGGTCCAAGTCACCTCTCCTTGTCAAGTCAACCTATGTGGTTGTTTATCACCCCCTCTAGATAGCTATATAAAGGACAACTATTCAACCATTTGGGAAATAATGAAGTACACACATCAAACATTGATCTCTACACCAAATAAAGAAAAAAACAAATTGAATTTAGAGGAGTAGAAGAAAGATTGAAGGAAGAAGAAAAGATCAATTTTTCTACCTTGTCTCGATCACATGTGCTAGGTTCTAAGGTTTTCTAAAGTTTTTAATAGGAACAAAATTCAACCTCTCAATAAGGGCTAAAAATTCAGAGATTTTTGACTAGTTTGAGAAGATTTTTTCACCTTTGACTTTCGTTGACATTAAGTTGTTGAAAAAGACTGAGATGAGAGTTGACTTGGAATCTTTGCCACTTTGGGTATTAGGTTGAATATATCATTTTGAATTAATTCAATGAGAAGAATATTTTTGGGTTTTTCCCCTTGTGGGGGTTTTCCCTGGCTTGGAAGCCTTAATTTTGTGTGTCTTGCTTCTATGTGATTTTGGAATATTGAATAGTGTATAATTGCTTGATGAAGAATAAAAAATAAGTCGAAAGAAGAATATTAACATTCACAAGTAATTATCAAGAAGGAGAATCAAGCTACATTAGTGTTACACCAGATTTTCCAAAAGATCATTTGCTAATGGCTTCCATTTTTTTGGATCCACCTTGATACCCTCATGTGATATAATATGACCCAAATTTTCTGCTTTTTGAACCCCAAAGGAACACTTGGAAGGTATTTCATATAATTTATTCTCTTTCAATAGTATTAATATCCTGTCAACATCTTGTATATGTTCCTCCAAATGTTTTTTGTAAATTGGTATGTCATCAAAAAATACTAACACAAATTTTCTAAGGAAGAGTTTGAAAATATAATTTATCAAGCTTTGAAATGTTGAAGATGCATTTGTAAGTCCAAATAGGATAACCAACAGATCATTTGTTAATATCTTTCAATTTTTTAGGATCCACCTTGATACCCTCATGTCATATAATATGACCCAAAAGTTCCACTTCTTGAAGCTAAAAGGAACACTTGGAAGGTTTACATATAGTTGATTCTCTTCCAATAGTCTTAAGATCCTGTAAACATCTTGTATATGTTCTTCCAAAGAATTGTTGTAAATTGGTATGCCATCAAAAAATACTAAGACAAATTTTCTAAGGAGGGGTTTGAAAATATAATTTATCAAGCTTTGAAATGTTGAATATGCATTTGTAAGTCCAAATATCATAACCAAAATCTCATAATGAACTTCATGTGTTCTAAAGGTTGTTTTGGGGATGGATGTTTTTGGGAATATCGAGAATAGAGATCCAACATAACAAAGAAAATTTCTCCATTCAATTCATCTAATTATTAATTAATGACATAAATAGGAAATTTATATTTACATATATTCATAAATCATAGTTTTTGGTAACCATCACCGGTGGTTAAGAGAAAGGCTTTTGCTAGGTTTAGTGATGCCAACCTCACACCTCTACCATTACTTGAACCATTTGCTCAATCTCACTCTTCTATGCATGTGGATACCTGTAAGGCCTAATGTTATGTAGTACACTTCTGTTGACGGTGCTAGAAATCCTTCAACCAAGGGGGCTCTTCCCAGTGTGAAGTACTAATTAGACATCACCCCATTTAGAGTAGGAGCCCCATCTAGAGTATCGACCTAACCACCATAACTCAAAGGTTTTCCTTGGTTGCGATGAATAACATAAGAGAGTACGCACATAACCTTTAAATTCAGCAAGTTGACACTATGAAACACCAATTGCAATGTGTAAAAGGAGACTTTCAGGACATGGAAGTGAGAGTGAGACTCTAGAAGGAAAGTAATAGTACTATCCTAAGAGAGGCACATGAAAGAAATAAAATATTTGTTAGTTATCTAGCTCAATAGTTCACATAGACATAATGAACATTAAAGAAAATACAACACACATTCAACAAGATGAGTACCAGAACCAATCAAGTAGTTTGATTTCCTTAGTACATATGAACAACAAACATACCGCAACCATATAAAGAATAATATTACAATATTAATGATACATGCATGAAAATGTGTAGGCTCATCGAACTTTTGATTATTATGTGAAAGATCCAAGTACAAATTTATAATGATGAGCCACTAGTTCCAATAGTCGAACATTAAGTCACTACTTTCTTCTCCAAGAAATGATCTTCTCTACTATGCTAAGCTAGAGAAGCCAAGACCAACTCTCCAAAGGCTAAGCCTCCAGAAATCCATTTTCTTGAGTTATGGGGTTTATTTTATAACAATCAGAATGACCTTTCATATCCCGTATGACTCTTAAGTTACACTCACGACTCTTAGAATTCTATATGACTTTTGGACTTTTTCTAAAGACTATTTTGTCCATATATGACTATGTGACTTTTCATATTCCACATATGAATCTTGGACTTCCACACATTACATTTTGTCCTCTCCTTTTGATAATTAAATCATTACATGAAAAATGATGTGGCAAAACACATGGACACACATTATATTGTGATGGAACTTGCATAAGTCACAACTTGAGATTGATGACATAGACTTCATGATGAGGTGGTAGTGCTAAGTTGTACCTCTTGCTACTTTATCTTCAATATTCATGAGAGATTTGTTCAGTACTTCATCTTCATGAAATATTTTCTTTGTTCTTCATCTTCACCCTCTAAAGGGTCCTAAATTAATATGGAGTCTTCATGTGATCCCGATCTTTGATCTTTTTTCATAAGCTAGTGTCCCTTAATATTCTTTCTTGATGACTTCTTCATGATTCACCCTTCACAAGTGTCTTCTTGTATGATCCTTTGCATCCTCCTTCAACATCATTGTGTCATGTAAAGATACAGTACCTATATATGAAATTCACTCATGAAAAGACAACATCAGTGCGGAAATATCCTAATCTAACTCTGTTCGTTAATGCACTAGCTGATCTAATACAAGATACTAAGCTAAGGAGGAGGATCATGGATTGCGCAGTGCACAATTCTAAGAGACAAGAGTGAGGCTCTGGGGATTGTGACTATGCAATGTGTAGCATGTAGGGCTCAAAGAAGGAATATTGAGAAGTTGAGGGAGTCAATGACACAGTGAGGTAGGCTTTCCCACTGTGACTGCATAATGTGTAGTCCAAGTGAGAGATAGGGAAATAGGATTGTGTAGTTGCGTAGTTCAAGGAGACATGGAGACAACTTGATGATTGAGACTGCATAATGCACAATAAGAGGCTCACTAGGAAGCAAGATTGCACAATTATGAAGGGTAGGAGGCAACAATTGAGTGCTATGACTATGCAATGTGTAGACCTTGGAGGCAGTGACTGTACATTGTGCAGTCCAATAGGAAGGGATGCGTGACTGGAGCTTACAATTGTGCAATGTGCAGTTCAAAGGGGAAAAGAGGGTCTAGGTTGTTCAAGTAGAAAATCTTCCAAAATGTGAATAAGTGTGGGACCAATGATGTTATCAACCTATTTTTCTCCCTAGGGTTAGTGCCTATGAGACATCATGATGATTGAGATTTTACTTGTGCCGCATACCTTTATTTTTCAATCATGACACTTAGGTTCATGGATGATGACCTTATGAGACTGACTAGAGCCTTTTATTGGGTGAAGGAATTGCAATTAAACAAGATCCTTTCAACACTTAATTTGTCAATGCGAGGTTTCATACACTTCAAGGCGTAGCACAAGAAATGCCAAGAAATGATATGAACCTTCTCTAATTATATTCCTACTTCTTAAACCACAAACCTATAGAATCTAAAAGAATGATTATCAAGCAGCAATTGATACTCAAGGAAACTTTGGTGCTGGAATAAAAGAAAGGTACTTTTGTAGAAACTGAAATGGATTTCTAATTCATTTTGAACAATCTTAACTAATGAAATGACCCTTTATATTTACCTTCAGTGAGACAGTGTGATAAATAAGTTATTCAATGTATTTGTCTTCTTTAAAGATATTCTTGCATGCACTAAACTATTATTAATGCACTACAACAACGTTCCCGTACCAGAACATTGTGCCTACACTGGAATGAGGTTTAGCTACCGAAAGGATGTTCTGTACTTGTACTAAAGTTTTGACCTTTGTGCAGGAGTTCTAAGTCTGTGGGATAGAACACTCTGATCATGTACCAGATATGAGGTTTCTACACAATAAAATCAATATTTCTGCACTTGGTTTCTAGATCACTTTCAAAAACTAAAAAGTGCATTCAGTGAAATAAAGTGAAAAGAAAACAGAATTTGAAAGTAAATTCTCACAAGCAGAAAGATGCTTAAACCAAACTTAGATTCTGAATAGGAAATTATTTGCAAAAGTTTTAAAGTAAATCTTTCTTTTAAACAGAAAACCCTTCTATATGATTACATAAATAATCTCGTTGTGCAAATCATGCTTTTACTAAGATATTTGTCCATGTAATTTATATCTACCCTTTGATGCTTTAACTCAAAGGGTTCATTCAATAATTAATCATGAAATTCAATCCTTTCTTCGAAAGTGTTCAGTGCAAGCACAAACCAGTAAGTTACTACAACATTTGTTCCATATCTAGCACAATTAAATATTAAGTAAAATCTCAGATATTAATAATGCCCTTAGTTTTAGAAACAAACATCAATATTGCACAAAGGAATAAAAGAACTCTTGTAAATATAAAGGAATAACAAACTTGTGAAACTGAACCAATGGAATCGACTTGTAGAATAAAAAATGAACTAGTATAGGCAGTGTGCTTGGACCGGAAGCGTGCTTGTACCGATCTTGTGGAAATGAAATCAATCATTAAAAGAAAACCTTATGTAAATTGAAATCAAACAATTCTAAGCCTGCACACCATGGATCCGTAACACAATAACTATAAATGAAATCAAACTTGTAACTTGTGAGAAATATCAAAGTAAATAACGAATTCATGCCTACACTCTAAAATAAATTAACACAACTTTAAAGAAAGGGAGAATGAGCTAGGTTGGTTGGGCCCTGGCCAACCATTTCATATCCTTGTTAAGAAATTGAGAAACATAGTTGGTTAAAGATTCATCACAACGCAAATAGAAAATGGAATTGCATACTGGCGCATTCCTTTATATTAGTTTCAAAAGTAAAAATACATCTTGGATCTGCAATCAAGCCTAGAGAGTTGATACTCCAAAATAACTATAGTCTTTTAACAAAATTTCACCATGGAATCGCTCCCTAATTCCTATTAGAATTTTACAATATATACAAGCCTTCAAGCCCACGACTGTAACAAAATCTCAATAGCAGCTTAACTAAGCCTTTCAGTTGTTTTACAAAATGCTAATCTAAGGTATATGGCCGAGGTCATGATCTTCATCTATTGATTCCTCTCCCGCTTCGAGCCCAACTCGAGGGCAACTGATCCTTTGCCAAAGATACGCGTTGGTTGGTGAGTTGTCATGGGAGTGTAGGAATCCTCTAGCTGGTGCAGGAATCCTACCTGCACTCAACCATGCTAACACAATGATTAATACATTTTCTTATTAAATACTTTAGGAAAAACAAATATTAGTTGCAAGGATAATTAAAGGTATAAAATCCATAAATAAATAATTAAGTCCATGACAAACCTTTAAATATGAGAATACAAAGAGGGTGCAAGAATGTGCATGATTTTAGAGAAAAGTAAAGGAATTAATAGGTTCTTAGGTTGAAATAAAGGTTTCAGTCATGTTTCTAGAGTAGGATAAAGGTTAAAAGGAAAATCTAGCCTACCAACATCCTCCCATCCCTATTTTGTTGTGTGTCCTCACACAACCTTTACCTGCTGTGAAAAAACCAAAACAAGGGAGCCTTCTCTCAGTCCTGTATTTGTATGCTAATTCATGCTTTCATTGTCTTCCTTTTCTCACCTTGAGCCTTCTTGAGCCATTTGGTCACCTTTCTAAGATGACCGTAGCACCTTGATGCCCGAAATTTCCATATCTTCACTTAACATTTTTGATCCTTCACTTCTCCTTCTAGCTCTATACTCTTCTATTTTTGCACTGTCCCTTGTACTTTCAAATTCTGGTTTAGTATCTCCATCCCATACATAAGTTGCTTGAGCTCTTCTATTTGACAGTTCAGGTGGACAGCGGGGTCTCCTTAATGACTTCTTCTTGTGCATGATTTTTCTCAACAGTTGACTCCTCACCAGTGTCAACATGATCAAGGTCGATATCACCTTGGTCATTATCAAGGTTGATATCACCCTAGTCATTATCCTCCTACATTTCAATATCATGAAGGGTTTCAGTACCCTGCACTTCAAAAAATTCCATCAGATCCTCTGTCAGTTGTTATCTGCACTTACACTATGTGTCGGCATCATTTTCCTTTTCTTCATTTTTCCAAGCAAAAACGACAAGGGTGTGTTGTCTTCTTCATCAATACCCCCATCGCTAATCATTGTATGAGCCACAACATCCATAATCACTGTAAGGTTGTCTATGGCTAGTAAAGGAGGAGGGGAGTCATCCAAATTGATTGGGGAAGTCGATTGAATATGTGCTTCCTTCAAAGACGAAGTCCTCTTGACTGAGCTTTGGGTCCTCCTTTTTTATGTAGATGGGGTTTCAACAATGAGTTCTTGCTCCTCTACCTGCACTAACTCTTCTTTGTCTTTAGTCTTGGTAGGGAGCGGGGTTAGGGTTTCAAGCTTCCCCTTCTTGCTTTCACTCTTCTTACCTGAGGGTTTCCCTACACCTTTCTTCTATAGCTCGTTCAAAAATGCTTCCCACGTTATATTCTTGACCTCTAATTCCTTCTTAACTAAAATTGTAATCAATCCATGATGGTATAATTTTCATGCAATTTGGCTCTCTTTACTTTTTTTCACTCCTTTTGACATTTTTTTCAAACTTCTTAGCAGAAAATAAGGGAAGTTGATAAGTTTACCTGACTAAAAATGTAGCAACAACTGAATATGATATAAGAAGGCCAACGAGTAGTGACCCTCACAAGTGAGGAAATTTTGTAGTATGTAAAGGTCTTTCCATTTTCCTTCCATGGTAGTCCTTTCTTCCAATCCAATTTTTGTTTTCTGTCGACCACAAATTGACACCACTTCTTCTTCTCAATCTTCTCCTTTTTGAACAATTTCTCATCTTCTACTGGTAATTCCATTGCTTTTGATATAGATCGTTCCATTACTTCGATTTCCAGTGATCCTACCTTGGCTCGGCTCCCATCAAAGGTCCAAGACAACTCTAACACCATGACTGAGTCAAAGCCATTAAATTTCAGCAAAAATGGGAGAAACCTGAATTCTTGTAATAATGGAAGATTATTCTTGTACTTGACCATTTGTTCTAACTCTTTTGTGGAACAGGATTCAATTCTCATGAGTGCCATCCTTAATTCAGTGAACCCTGTCTAAAAACTCTTTATAAAAATATCACGGGCATTTAGGATCTCTGTCTTAACAAATATTATGATAACTAGGTTTTCTAATCACCACTATATTGACCACTTCCTAATGTCCATGCTTCATCATTAAATGTAGACCTTGGGACAGATGAAATACAGATAGGTTGTGGTGCAATAAGAGATAATTATGGGTGAAGGTAGTGGATAAGGTGGCATGATTAATATGAGAATCATGCGCAGTATGGTATAAGGTTGGGTCATCATTAGTAGGTAACGAGATATTTCAAGAAGGTAAGTATGGTACGACAGGTTAAATTCTACACATCCCGCAATCACTTCATTATTTCACACAAGGTGTACATGGCACTTTCAAAAAATAAGATTTCATAACTCAACTATACTTGTACTTAATAGATTTCCTTCCTATCTAGAAAATGATAAAACAAAGCTTAATCATAATAAAAATTATTGAATGCTATCAATCTAAAAGTGGTGTTATCATTCTACTGGCACATGATTTTCATGAAATAAGAGAAACTTTCCAGATGCGCATTTTTGCACAAGATATTCCTACACAATACTACAATTTTTTTCATTAAATACCATTGTTCCCACACAGGACATGTAATTTGGTACTTGGGAGTGCTCCGCAGTGTGGATTCCTGCATTGATCATTTCTAAAATCGAACATTTCTACATTGGACATTCCTGCACTGGATATTTTTGCACTGAACATTCCTGCACTGGATATTTCTGCACTAGACATTCTTGCACCAAACCTCCCTGCACTGAACATTCTCTCATTGAAAATTCTTGCACTAAACACATATACCCACACTAGGGATATTGTGGCTAAAAATTTCTGATAAAATTCATAGGCTGGATTCTGAAGGATTTTGCTTAATCATAGAGGTTTTATTCGCCAGCTTTTTTGTATCAATACATGCCTTTTGATCTAATTCATAAGCTTGAATCAAATTCTGCAATACGATCCATGAAGGAGAAAAGAAGTGGGAAAGGGGATAA
Source organism: Pinus taeda (assembly GCA_000404065.3). Taxonomy (NCBI): domain Eukaryota; kingdom Viridiplantae; phylum Streptophyta; class Pinopsida; order Pinales; family Pinaceae; genus Pinus; species Pinus taeda. Next base: position 16,039 of record APFE031677593.1, on the reverse strand, counting down.
AGTTTCAGAATGGGAAGGAAATTATGACAGGGAATTTCAAGATTGAGACTACCAAGAGGGACATATTGAGAAAGGGATCTGGGAAAAAAATAGGGGAAAAAGAGGGAAGAACGAAATAGGATAGGGACAATTTCCATATGAATAAACGGGTGGTAAACTTTATGGGATAAAAAGAAGAAAAATAGAGGGAATTTTTCAAAAAAGGAAAATAGAAGAATGGTTGAAATTCACCTCAAAAATCTGCCTCGATAGTGCAAAACCAAAAATAAATGTTGCGGGAATTAAGTGTTGCCTACATAAAAATTTCCATGTCAGTTGTCCCAAACTTCGATAAGGACCCAATTCCTGCACTTATAAACCTGCTTCTTCTTGGTGACAGTTAGCACATATAAATATTAAGCAACATTCCCATTTTATTAATATTTTGATCTTCCTACGAACATGTTGGTTTTCAGGCTGATCTTTCTGTGACAATGTCAACAAACTGATTTTCACAATCACAGGAAAATATTTTTTTTTTTCTATTTTTAGTTTTTGTCATTTTTTTCTTTTTATTGTTTTTATTTATTTATTTATTTTTGAAAAGAGAGAATAATATCTGTAATAGGTTGGCATGGCCACCTACCATCTCTATCTCAGGTTTTCACTATACTTGTTGCACGAAGTCCTCCTTTGTGAGGGGTTGAAAATATACCTTGAGTCTATGCCCGTTCACAAGGAATACTGAATTTTTCCCATCAATAGTTTTGATCTCTACAACCCCATTCTCAAAAATTATGACTAATTCATAAGGTCCCATCCAATGTGTATGGAATTTCCCTTTAAAATGTTTAAATCTAAAGTCATAGAGAAGTACCTAATCACCTGGTTAGAATTGCTTCTTCGTGATAGACTTGTCATGCCACTTTTTGTGTTGCTATTGTACTAACACATTTTTTTGAAAAACATCTCTTCGAAATTCATCTAACTCAATTAACTAAATCAGATGTTGTGGTTATGCTTCTGAGAGATCTAATCCCAACTGAACTGTTGTTTGAAAGGTTTTTATCTGGAACTCTATCGGCAAAAGAACTTGTTTTCTGTATACCAACTCATATGATGTACGTCCTCTGCTATTCTTCCAAGTGGTTCAATAAGCCCATAAGAATTTAGGTAATTGGCTAGCCCAATCCTTCTATGTATATTCACTATTTTGGTGAGGATGGATTCAATCACCTTGTTGGTAGATTCCACCTAGCCATTTGCTTGTGGGTGATATGGAGTGGACTTTCTATGCCTAATTTTGTATTGATCCATGACTTCTTGTACCAAATTAGAAATAAACCATGGTCCATTGTCAGTAATAATCTCTTTAGGAACACCAAGTCTAGTGAAAATTTCACTAAACAAAAATTCAACTATAACTTTTTCTGTAGCAAAAGAAACAACTTTAGCCTCTAGCCATTTTGTAACAAAATCAATGCAAACCAATATATGCTTTTTATTCATAGATGTTGGATTTATTGGTCCTACAAAATCAATAACCCATTTTTCAGAAGGCTCAATCATAATTTAAGGACATAAAGGCATTTTGTTGGCTTGAATAGGTTGACCCATTCGCTGATAGCTATCACATCACTTGACATACTATTTGGCATCCTTAAACAAAGAAGGCCAAACGTTTCCAACGTGTAAGATTTTATATGCAGTTCTCTTATTAGCGAAGTGACCACCACAAGATTCATAATGGGAATATTTTAGTATATCAAACACTTCTTCCTCTATTACACATCTATGAATGATAAGATCTAGTCTAGTGTAAAAGAGGTCTCCTTAGACGCAAGAATATGCAGTACTTTTAATATGATATTCTGCTTATCACAAGCGGATAAGCAAGGTGGTGTTTTTCTGGTGACTAAATAGTTATCTATGTCAGCAAACCATGGAGACTTTGTTGACATAGCAAAAATATGTTCATCAGGGAAATCATCATCAACAAGAATTACTTCACCAGAATTATTCAATCTAGAAAGATAGTCAGCTACAACATTATATTTTGTTGGTCTATCAACAATAGTAACATTAAATTCCTATACCAATAGTAACCACCTAGTCACTCTACAACTAGTCAATGGTTTATTCATTAAATATTTTATTGCAAAATGATTAGTATGCACAAGACTTCATATCCTATGATGTAGTGTCTGAAATTATCGATACCAAAAATTACGGCCAAAAACTCTTTCTCGATCATTGTATAGCTCAATTTAGTGGGTGAATTTTTTTTACTGATGAAGTAAATAGCATAGGATTGTTTGTTTTCTTCTTGTCCTAAAGTTGCACTAATAATGTTATCTGAGGCATCAGAGGAAATGTGGAATGGAAGGGACTAGTTGGGACTTCTCAAAACTAGTGCTTGGACTAATTTTTCGTTTAATGTCTCAAAAGACTGTTGGAAAGTTGTGGACTAGAGAAACTCACTATCCTTATCTAACAATAGGAAAAGTTGTGTAGCTATCCTAGAAAAGTTCCCAATGAATCTTCCATAATAGCCCGCATGTCCCAGGAATCCTCTTACTTCCCTTTGTGTTTTGGGTGCAGGAAGATGCAAGATAACTTCTATTTTGGCCAGGTCTACCTGGATACCTTTGTTGGAAACCAAATGTTCAAGGAATGCTCCTGATTTTCACATTAATCTACTCTTTTTATCACTCAAAGCAAGGTGAGCCTCTTGGAAACGTAAAAGAAATTTTTATAAATCTTTTAGGGCTTCCTCAAATGAGTTACCAAACACCAAAAAATCATCCATATAGATCTCAACACACTCTAGATCAGCAAAAATGGCTAGCACAACCCTTTGAAAGGTGGTTGGGGCATTACATAGCCCAAAGGGAAGCACTTGGTAAGCAAATGTACCCCATGGACATGTAAAGGTGTTCTTATCTTGATCTCCGGGTGCAATCGGAATTTGGTTGTACCCATTGAAACCATCTAAAAATTAAAAGTTCTTTTTACCAACAAGGGTATCTAGCACCTGATCAATAAAAGGAAGGGGAAAGTAATCCTTGAGAGTGGATTTATTAAGTTCTCCTTAATCAATGCAGATGCACCATCTACCATCCTTTTTCTAGACTATTACCAATGGGGAGACCCACTTGCTATCGGATATAGGATATATAAAGTTAGCATCTAAGGTTTTTTGTAATTCTTCTTTCATAACATCTCTTAGTTCAAAGTTCATGCACCTTTGGGGTTGATGAATAGGTCGGGATCCCTCCTGAATATAAATATGGCAAATACATGTTTCAGGAGGTATGCCTTTCATGTCCTCATAACTACATGCAAAGGCATCAAGGTGATCTCACATCAAATCAACAAGCTTCTCTCGTTGTGATGAGTCCTAGTCTAAACTAATATGTAAGGATTTTCCTGGACTAACTTCAGCAAGAGTAGTGTCAGGCTCAAGAGTGCAGTAAGATGCTACTAAGATTGGTGATGAGGAGATTTGAGAATCAAAATTTTCTTGAAAATATGGACTAAAGATTTGACGAAACATGTCAAAATTAGGCATTGTGTCAAAATTATTTAAGAAATCTTGTAATTCACTCTCCTGGCTAGACTCTGTATAATGGTGGATCAAAGAAACAGTTTGAGTCTCGTCATCATTATTGTCATAATCTAACCACAAGGTGTCCTTGAGCTCCTAAATAGATCTAGCAAGTAGGTATAAGGTGACTTTCTTTCTAGAGTCTCCATGTGAAATGTACATGTCACCAGAGCGATATCCATTGTAGGCATCAACAGTAGCAAGCCACAGTTGCCCCGAAATCAAGGGATGTCCAGCCATACGATTTTTTGGCTGAAGGAAAATAAAGTTTGTGGGGTATTCCCAGGCGTCTATGGAGAAAACCACATCATCCATTACATCTTCTGGATTGATTTTTCATCTATCTGCAAGTTCAAACATAGTATGGGTAGGATGAATATGGACCAACTCAAGTTGATCCATGACTTGCCTAGTCATGACATTGATAGTCACACCCAGGTCTATTAACACATCGGAGACAAGGATACCACCTATCTGAATAGAGACAACGACGTTTCCAGGATTAGTATACATTTCCATTTTTGCACATCCTGTCATTAACTCAGTTGCTCGACCAACAAATTGAATGGTTTGAGGTTCTTCTCTTTTTTCTTCTTGTCTTTTTGAGACACATTTCCCTAATGATATTTGTACAGAGGGGGATCTCTCTAATAGCCTAAAGCAAAGGTACCTTTATGCAAAGATTCCTCAACTCAAAAGCCAAACTGGACTCAGGGTCACTCCTCTCCATGACTAGCCTCTCTGGGTAGGGAGGCCAGTTTGAAGAAGATGGTAACTCTCATGGTGTGAAAATGGGTTGAATGGTTTCATTCTTCTTCAAATGATCAGGAGTTTCCTATTAATTTTTTTCCTCAATGATCACCATGGGTTGATTTTGTTTTTCTAGTTTAATTACCCTTCCCGATCTCAATTGAAGCTCATGTATCCCAATCAGCAAGGTTTGATGAATAGGAGAAGGGGGTGGTTTAACAGAACGGATCGGTTGCACCAACTTATTATTAGGATTCGTTACCAATTGAGCAGGTAGTTGGGGTGGTCGAAAAGGTTATGGTAAAGGTAATGGTTGCATTGGTTAACTTTTTTGAGTTAATGGAGGAAAGGATGGTTGTGACATATGGTCAGATTCATATGTAGGAGGATATGATGACATATGTTTAGGATATGACTGATATGAATGGTTTGACCCTCTCCATCCTTGTTGCTAGGATTGAGGGGGTTGCCCATACTAATAATGGTTCCCATGCTGCCAAGGTTTAGAGTTTTGAGTGCTATAATAGGAATATGGATGTGCATTATGACCAAAAAATTGCGGTGGAGGTTTAGGAACCATATGTGCACCTACCCGAGGCCAATTTCTCCATGCTCCCATAGCATGTAATGGTTCAGGTTTAGAATGCTCCTTTGTAAATACAACTTTTAATCCTAGTATGGAGGGGCATTTCTCAGTGGCATGGTTCTCTGCACAAATTACACATTTTAAATTAGTAGGCTATTCTCTTAAAAGATTCTTTTTCCTACATTTAGGACAAAAAATAGATAATGGCTCTTGTTCATCTACCAGTTTTTGCTGAATTTTTAAAGAGTCTATTTTCTTGCTAATGGTATTCATTATCTCAATTTTCATATTGTCCATTTTGTTCTCCAACCCAATAATCATAGCATCTATAGATCCAAGTTTACTAGTTTTATTTTGATTTCCTCTATTGGATCTAGATTGATTCCTTGAAAATTTCCTGCACAAGGCACAAATTTGGTCAAAAGCTTTCTAAGCACTATCCCCTTGTCTTAATAAATTCAAATTATGCATAGAATATTTAGTAATTCCACATAAGAACAAGGTCCTGATAGTACTTATGCCCAATTTGTGTTTTGACCTCTAGAGGATGTATAAAAATATCTCTAAGTAATCCTCCAAGGTCTCATCATCACCTTGCACAATGGTAAAGATCTTGTCCCGCATTTCTCTAGTTTTATAATATTCCTGGTATTTAGTCAGGAACACCTTCTTCATTTGGTCCCAAGAAGTTATAGTTCTCCCTCCGAGTCCCATGAACTAGTGCAAGGCTGAGCCTTGAGAGTGGCAGGGAATAACTTTAACTTTTTGGCATTTGAAAAGTAATCATATCTTCTACATATGATATCAAACTCAAAAAAGAAGAATTATGATCTTCATGCACCTTACCATAGAAATGAGGGAGAGTTGATGGTGGGATGTTCTTCATTTGAGTAATTGTTTCGGGATCCACTATTGGAAATCTAAAGGAGGATTGTTAATCAATTACCTGATTCTCACCAGTCCCCTCAGCATGATCCTCGTGCTCTGCCATTTTTGTTCACTTGATCAAACCACTCCCGTTAAAGTGAGAATGTTGACTATGGTTCAAATTGGTCTCTGGAGAACCACTAGTTTTCATCTTTCCCCTCTTGGGTTGTGTCACACCTAAACTGTTGTTTCCAAAATCCAAGTTGATAGTTCCTACTTGATGAGTTTGTGTATGTTTGTACTTTCTGCCTGCAAAAGAAGGTCCAATATGAGAAAAAGTTTTAGATTTATCAGTTTTCCCTTGGCCCTTATTGGGCTTCGGTCCTCTACCCCTTTTAGGCATTCATTTCAAAAATAAAAATAAAAGGAATAAAAAAAATGACAAAACATTTTTAATTTACAAAAAAGAAACTTAAATAAAATGCTGCAAATGATTAAATAAACTGGCACTACGAAATACTTCAATAATAGAAGCGCACTGCAAAAAAAATAAAATCATACTTACCCCTACTGCAAAGGAAAGAAAACAAGAAAGTTCTTACCAATCCTTACAAATGCCTCCCCAGCAACAGTGCCAAAATTTTGGGTGCATGAATTGCAATTAAGCAAGCTCCTTTCAACACTTAATTTGTCAACCATGGTTTTTGTACACTTCGAGGCATAGCATAGGAAATTCCAAGAAATGATATGAACCTTCTTTAATTGTATTCCTACTTCTTAAACCAAAAACTTATAGAATCTAAAAGAATGAAGATAAAGCAGCAATTGATACTCAAGGAAATTCTAGTGATGGAATAAAAGAAAAGTACTTTTGCAGAAACTAAAATGGATTCCTAATTCATTGTGAACAATATTAACTAACGAAATGATCCTTTATATTTACCTTCAGTGAGACAGTGTGATAAATAAGTTTTTTTGTGTATCTGTCTTCTTTAAAGATATTCTTGCCTGCATTAAATTGTTATTCTTGCACTACAACAACATTCTTGTACCAGAATGTTGTGCCTGCACTGGAATAAGGTTTAGCTATCAGAAGGATGTTTTCTACCAGTATTGAAGTTTTGACCTTTGTGCAGGAGTTCTAAGACTCCGGGATAGAACACTCTGATCATGTACCTGATCTGGGGTTCGTACAATAGATAATCAATATTTCTGCACTCGGTTTCTAGATTACTTTCAAAAATAAAGAGTGCATTTAGTGAAATAAAGTGCAAAGAAAATAGAATTTGAAAGTAAATTCTCACAAGCAGAAAGATGGTTAAACCAAACTTAGATTCTGAACAGGAAATGATTTGCAAAAGTTTTAAAATAAATCTTTCTTTTAAAAAGAAAACCCTTCTATATGATTACAGAAATCATCTGGTTGTGTAGATCAAGCTTTTCCTAAGATAGTTGTGCATGTAATTTAGATCTTCCTTTTAATGCTTTAACTCAGAGGTTTCATTCAATAATTCATCATGAAATTCAATCATTTCTTTGAAAGTGTTTAGTGCAAGCACAAACCTATAAGTTACTACAACATTTGTTCCATATGCAACACAATTAAATATTAAGTAAAATATTGTATATTAATAATGTTGTTAGTTTTAGAAACAAACATCAATCTTGCATGAAGGAATAAAATAAATCTTGCAAATATAAAGGAATAAAATACTTGCAAAACTAAACCAATGCAATCGACTCGCAGGATCAGAAATGCACTAGTATAGGCAGCATGCTTGGACAGGCAGTGTGCCTGTACAGATCTTGCAGAAATGAAATCAATCATTAAAATAAAAGCTTATGTAAATTGAAATAAAATACTCCTAATCCTACACACCATGGATCCGTAACATAATAACTATAAATGAAATCAAACATGTAACTTGTGAGAAAGATCAAAGTAAATAATGAAATCACGCCTGCACTCTAAAATAAATTAACACACATTTAAACAAAGGGAAAATGAGTTGGGTTGGTCAGGCCTTGTCCAACCAGCTTGCTGCCCTGTTAAGAAATCGAGAAATGCAATTGGTCAAAGATTCATCACAATGCAAATAAAAAACAAAACTCCATACTGGCACATTCCTTTATCTTAGTTTCAAAAGAAAAAATACATCTTGTATCTACAATCCAGCCCAAAGAGGTGATAATCCAAAATAACTACAGTATTTTAACAAAATTTCACCATGGCATCGCTCCCTAATTCCTATCATAATTTTACAATATACAAGCCTTCAGGCGTACGACCGTAACAAAATCTCAATAGTAGCTTAACTAAGCCTTTCAGTTGTTTTACAAAATGCTAATCTAAGGTATCTGGCCAAGGTCATGATATTCATCTGTGGATTCCTCTCCTGCCCCGAGCCCAACTCGAGGTCAATTGATCCTTTGCCAAAGATATGTGTCGGTTGGTGAGCTATCACAGGAGTGCAAGAATCTTCCAGTTGGTGTATGAATCCTACCTGCACTCGACCATGCTAACACAATGATTAATACATTTGCTTATCAAATACTTTAGGAAAGACAAATATTAGTTGCAAGGATACTCAAAGGTATGAAATCCATAAATAAATAATTAAGTCCATGACAAACCTTTAAATATGAAAATACAAAGAGGGTGCAAGAATGTGCATGATTTTTGAGAAAAGTACAGGAATGAATAGGTTCTTAGGTTGAAATACAGGTTTCGTCCTATGTATAGAGTAGGATAAAGGTTAAAAATAGGACAATTTATCCTACCAACACCTTCCAGTCGCTTATATCATTACCTTATGGGAGCGACTGAGTCTTTTCCTCTTTGTTTTGTGCCTATGACTAGAGAATCTTTCTAGAGTCTCATGGTTCTTAGGAGATCAGTTCGACTCATCACTTATTTGAGCTAGCTAGGGCTTATCATTGAGAAGCTTCCATAACTTCTCATTGTCCTAAGCATCCACATTCATCCTCTTAGAAGCTCTCTTCATCCTATTTATACTACACCACTTGAGAGGGCCAGGCTAGCCAAAGTCTTCAATATACAAAGTTTATGCTTTAGTATCAAATTCCTATAGAGAGAGATTTTGTGAGAGTCATGTTGTTGAAGTCCATATTTTTCTTGTTGTAGTGGGGACACTCTGCCAGATTTTGGAGAGGTAACTTGAGAGAAGCTATATTTCTACTTTGATCTTGGATTAATAGAAATTCATGTTCCTTCCCTATATCTACATGTTTGCAACAAAATTTTTACTATTTCGATGATGTTTTGAGCTAATGATATTTTGAGGAAGATCTCTTGTCCTCCTTGAATTTTTGTGATTGTGTACAAGTATCAAGATTGAGTGTAGATGAAGTAGATCATTTGAATAGAGAGCTAGGATTCTGCAACAAATTCAAAACCCTTCACCGATATACAAGGTGGCAAGGTGCATGATTTTTCCTTATAACATCTAGAACTATTTATATGTTGTGTGTTTGAGCATTGGGTTGGGATTAATCTATCTATCCATTAGTTATGTTCCTTTTGTTATCTAGTGATCCTTTTAGGTAGAGGATTGTGAAGAAATAACTCCTTGCATAATTCATTGCAACAAGTGAGGAAAAGATGAAACCAAGGTAGGAATTGAACATGATCACACACTCAAAACAATCAACGACACAACATTGAACACTCAACACTTAGAATCAACATGATCCCCTTAACGCGGCAACAAAAGAACATCCTCCTCCAAGTGCAACACTTAGGTTACACTTTCTGATGACAATGATGACACTAGCACAAAAATGCATAAAACTTTGGGAATGTGTCTAATGCATGTCTTTATGATAGATGGAATGCAATAGTGCAAGAGAATGCATAAGAACTACCATTCAAGAATGTACAAATGGTTCCCTTTGATTAGATGTGACAATTCCCTAACCACAAGACAAAACTTGTGAAAGTAAGAGAAAAATGCAAACGACACTTGAAAAGGCTTAAAGAAAATGAAAGCAACACATGCCAGAGCAAGGCTAACATGAAAATGAAACTTCTTAAAGTAAAAGAAAGAAAAAATGGCAGTCGCGGATTTGAAAATGATGTTAGTGGAAATCGAAGCACACAAAAGTGACAGTTGAGAAAACTCACCTGAGAGATGATACAATCACACCAACAGTGAGGGAACTGTCAATAGAGAGTGCATAATAATTTTTGTCATGTGTTACACAATATATGGTGCTTATGGATTTCACAGTCACTATGATTAGTGATCTCACAAGCCTTACCTTCAAGAGTTGTGCAATGCATATCTAATCTTGCATAGAAAGATATGTGTTTGGGAATTCATCAAAGGCAAAACATGTGTGAGAAAGTGACTTTGACACTTAGAAGAAGAATTAATACTTTGAAAAGAATTAGATGATGATGAATTTACCATGGGATGACAGATCGTAAGAACCTCAGTAGGCTCCAAAATTCAAGCGTAGGAAACTTTTTGGAGAGCATTTGTTGTAGCGACAACACTTGGAGACACACTAGTAGAACTCAATCTTCTCTGCTCAAGTTTCATGTTTAATTGAAAGCATCAATATTACAAGAAGTATTGATTTTCCATGTGGATTGCCTCAAATTTTCCACTTATCCTAGCTAAAGATATAACCCTTTTTATTCCTTGCTTAGTTTGAAACACATCAACATAAAACTAGTCATACTTCAACCTTTTAATAGGGGAGAAGGATAATAACTATACCAAGATTTTTTAAACACATTCCCCAGTGTTGCTCCACTACCAACGAGTCGAAATAGTACCTCAATAGAGTCACCTCAAGGAGACACAAACATTTCTTCACTTCTAGCAGGCCTGTTCAATACCCCGACGAAGTTGCTTGCTTCAACGCTCTGCGCAGGAATCCTTTCTCTTCTTCACCCTTTATTTTATTTTCTTAATGATATGCTTGTAGCATTTATTGAATATTTGTAATATGGGTCAAAGAGGGATCCTGAATTATTAAGAGTAGGAGAGGTTGTTCCTTGTTCAAGGGATTTGAAAGATTATTTAAGTTAATAAGCTCATTTTCAAGTTTTCCTCCTTTCCCTTTTATACTTGGTTGAGTCGACATGTCAAAACACCATTCAATACATGGATAAGTTAGAATGAAGATCCTAATGAGGATATAGGCTTGATATTTTGGCCAAAGGCTTTGTCAGGCCTATATTTTTTCTTGCTTTATATCACCTTTTACTTGAAAATCCCTCATGCTTTTGTTTAGTTTGAATGGTTCTTGTTGTGGTTTCGTTCATTCTTGGAGACAATAATGTAAGTATTTTCTATTTTGCATGATTCCTTGTTTTAAAGAGATCTAAGCATTAAAATCATAATTAATAATAGTTCGTTTGTTTGTAGGTTTAAAATTAGTTGATTACCTTTCTATGCGTATGCCAACATGCCTTGATCCTGCACTCACTTCCTTATACTATGCTTTAGATTCCTTCACCACTTGGGATTCTTGCACTAGTTTATTATAAGTTATAGACTTCCCACACTTTGAAGGGTTCTTGCACCTTGCATAAAGTTCTTGCACTCACATTCCTACACTAGAGTCAAAGAATGCATAGACTACTTCAATTATTCAAATTTGGAGGACATTACTTACCTGGGAGTTTGAATATTAATTCGAGGATATTTTCGGAAATTCTTGTTGGTCATCATCACACTTATTGTTCACCACTAGTCACATATCGTGAAAAGGGGAGCCATTCACCAAAATAATCCCTCATGTACCAAATTCAACTCCTCTATTTGAAACTTAGTTGCACCAGAACTAGATCTGACTTTTATCCATGGAAATTTTTTATGATTTATAATTTTTTCCTTCTGTATTTGATTGGCTTGATAATAGCCCAATTTATAATGTAAAGATCTATATAAACTGAAATATGGGCTTGAGCCTGAGGGAAGATGATTACACGAGTATAGTCAATGTGTCGATTTTTACCTCTGTTTGTTGGAGTCTGATCTTTGCCTGCACCATGTAAAGATTGAGCTTTCAAAGATTAATTGAAGCACTTCACATTAGGCTTTGTTTTATTTTTTTATTATTATAATCACTGTGTCAACTAAATCATTGATAGAGGGTGCGAGCTGGCTGGGTTGGCTGCTAAACCATCTTGACACCACTCTGATTTGATGACATTAGGATATGTTATGATTCCTTGAGTGAGTATATTGAATCTATCATTTACTATGTGAATGGTGTGCATACGATTAGATCAAGGGACTTTATTTCGAAAATGTTTTTCTTATTAGTCTTTCTTAATTGATGACATGCTTTGAACGTACCACTGGGAATATCTCTTTTTTGCATCGAATGAATTTTTATAGCAAATTATTTATTGATTACGTGTCATTTGTTTCAGATTAGTGTATCTTTCTTTACACATATTGTGTTTATTATGTTGGTCAGCATTTTGTTTTCTTGAGACTCTGTTACTTGATCTTAATTTCACTACTTCATGTTATGAAACATTTTATAAATATTGATTTTTCTATTTCCTAATTGCATCATGGCACATAAGTTATTCAATTTTTATCTATCAAAGTTGTTTGAATTCCAAATGCTTTTTTTTATGAGATTTCACCTCTAGTGCTAGTTTTGATTGCGTAATATTAATCTCTAGGCCTTCCAAAATTGGTTTAAATATAATGCGAACTTGTGACCTCGTATTCTAGAAATAAAAGACTTATTCCTCTTTAATTTAATTGGAATGGTTGTGATCTAGAGTAAATATGTAAGGATTCAGAATCGATGCATGAATAAATTGAATTCTAAGAAAATCTAAAGTTGCATACTGTAGAAATTTTGAATAATTTAACACATATTCAATGGAGATTATCCTGATCATGTACTATTGCGGAAAACATACACAATACATAAGCTCCTCTACGTTGATCATCAATGTAGCAGCATCAATAACAATAAAACATCAAGAGCATTCACACATTAACACAGTATGTATCCCGGGGAAAGCATCTCGCTAAAAACCCCAACTGTCTGTATATTAATGATTGAGTCATGTAACATTACACAGCATAATACTTCTCACAAGTATCTCCACCTCTGTTACACACAATACGGCTCAGATCTGAATCAATCACTGGCTCAAATCTCCTTCGCTGCTTGCCTGCCTCCGTTGCTCAATACCTGCATGAGAACTGATGATAATTCCAAGGCAGCCACGTATTTCCTTGGCTAAATCATGTGAGCACAAGCTACAATGTGGGCAAACTCATTGGCATACTCAATCCCTTGACTGTGCAAGATCTGGTGCACAACTATAGTCATAACTGATAGCAATCTGATCCTCTAACACCTGTCCCTGCAGAACTGAACATGCACTGACATGCAACTAAGTTAATTGATGTATTCTATAGTTCCATTATGAGTTAATAACTTGTGAATTAATTAATAACTAATTCACCCAACTCATCTCTAGTCTATTTGCCAGTTAGACTAAATACAACCAGTTTAACAAAGCTAAACTGAACACAACTCCATCAACTCCACAATCAACTCCACCAAACTCAACTCACTGAGTTCTAACTGAAGTCATGCATGCAACAACTCAACTGACTCATAAGAAAAATGTATTTCCTTCTGGGATCTGCATGTACCACATCCGTAGCTCATCCTGAAGTGCTCAAAGAGAATAAGACAAAGTTTATAGTCTAAATATTATTATGAGCTAATAATATTTCACTGTTCTATATTTAGACTGAGCAGTCACTCCGCTGTGATCTAAAAATAGAAGTCCATCTGTTTTTCCCAATTTGACCAATCATCCATAAACAACAACCTGCAATCCATAGAAATGATCCACATGTCTAAAAATAGACATAGTCTAAAAATAGACTTGCGCCAAAAATAGCCTGCGGGCCCACTTAGTGAAGGTGACTATTTTCACTAAGCTCCATAATCTTGTTGCAATCTCAACACTCCCTCTCAACAAGATATGGATTATCAGCAACCCCTATCCTGCCTCGGTGGTACTCGAATTTGCTCCTGGTGAGAGCC
>APFE031677591.1:0-19415 GCA_000404065.3 Pinus taeda | reverse complement strand
ATGTATTCTTTAGTTGATTTATGAGTTAATAATTAGTGAATTAATTAATAATTAATTCACACCACTCATCACTCGTGTATTTTTCAGTTAGACTAAATACAACTAGTTCAACTAAGTCAAACTGAACACAACTCTATTAACTCCTCATTCAACTCCACCAAACTCAATCACTTGAGTTCTAACTGAAGTCCTTCATGCAATAGCTCAAATAACCCATAAGAAAATCATATTTCCTTCTGGCAGTTGCATGTGCCACATTTGTAGCTCGAACTGAAGTGCTTCAAGAGGATAAGATAATGTTTATAGTCCAAATATTATTAAGAGCTAATAATATTCGACTGTTCTATATTTAGACTGGCAGTTCTAAAAATAGACTCCGGCCCATAGGTCTAAAAAAAAAGAAGTCCATCTATTTTTACCAACATGACCAATCATCCATAAATAGCATCCTGTAACTCATAGACCATGATCCATATGTCTAAAAAAATAGACTTTGCGCCAAAAATAGCCTGCGAGCCCACTTAGTGAAGGTGACTTCTTTTCACTAAGCTCCATCATCTTGTTGCATTTTCAACATATAATGCTTGTGACTAACTATGATACTGACAATGTGTGGCCTAGCAAATGGACTTCGATGAAGTGTGGGTTTGTGGATAACCCATAATCATGATGAATGAAGATACGAGGATAGAGATACCCTGTAATGCTTGTGATCAACTGTGATATTGATAGTGTGCGGTCTAAAAAATGGAATTTGATGAAGAGTGTGTTTGTGGATGACCCAGAACCATGAAAAACAAAGATACGAGGATAGAGAAACCCTTAATGCTTGTGACCAACTGTGATACTAATAGTGTGCGGCCTAGCAAATGGACTTCGATGACAAGGATTTTGTGCAGTTGATCCATAACCATGATGTGGGTTGTTGATGAAGTAGTAGGTGCCTACATGGGCTGGGGTGGGAGGGAACATCTCCAAATAACCCAAGCTGAATGCTGCTATGCTGAAACTGATGAATGTGAAGCAAGTGCCTACTAAAGTGGGGTGGGAGAGCACGTCTCCAATGGGAATCGCCTCCGAATGTTGATCCATAATTAAAATGGACATAATTTGGTCAATATAATTCAGAATATTTATTATAACCTATTTTTGGAAGCAGAATGACCATTTTTCATCTTCCCATGCATTGGAAATCCTTATCTGGACACCCTAGAATCTCCGATTCACACTGCAATTTTTCTGTCGTCACAAAAGTTCTGAAAAAAATAGTTGATTTTAAATGAGTGATATCTCCCACATCCGAATTCCAATTCAACCCATTTTCTTTTGAAATTGGATGATTTTTCAAGAGGATCTCAAATCTACAATCCTTTTTTTTGAAATTTTGCACAAAAACTTCAAAAAATGATAGGAGAGTTGCCATCCACTAGTTTTCGTTAGAAAAAAAAAATTCTACAACATAGCTAATTTTAAATTAGTGATATCTCCCTCATCCAGACTCTAATTCGGCCGATTTTATTTTGAATTTTGGTATTTTTTCACAAGGGATCCAGATATGGTATTTGTTTTTGTAAACATTGCACCAAATGTTTCAGATATGATCTAGAAACTTACCACCCAAAAATAATTCCTGCAAAAAAATGAAAAAAGAAAAATTCTTCCTGCTTGGCCCAAGAAAGTGCTTTGTGGAGGTCGCAATGTGTGCCTGAAGTTTGTTGAATATTGCTGAAAAAAATTGAAACTGAAATATGCATGAAACCCTCATTCCCATGGAATCATAACCTTCTCTGATACCATTGATCCAGATCTTGGGGGGAATCCCTCAAGATCTAAAAGATTGAAATGGATCTTGGGGGGGAGGCCCCCAAGATCTAAAAAATTGAAATTGCTAGAAGAAAAAGAGGAGAATTCCCAATAATCAAAACCACAAAGAAATTTTTTATTAAAACCAATAATAACTATAAAGGATACATTATGGTGGACAATATGTCCTTTTACAAAATGTGACTTGTTACTTATAGTATTTTTCAGTTACAATACTAGAGGTCAATTCCATGGGTGAATGAATACCATGGGTGGATAAATACCATGAGTGGATGCCACTTACAATACCATGGGTAAATTCCATGTGTGGATGAATAACATGGGTCGATGAATACCATGGTTTGATGCCATTTTCCATTCGAATCACACAAGATATACAATTGTTTTTCCAAATTTCTTGAAAAACAAAGTTGCATCATCAAGATCATAATTTTTGAAGTTGAGTTTTAGAAGATTCTTAGTTAACTTCTTGTACCAGGCTCGTGGTACTTTCTTGAGGCCATACAAGGATTTTACAAGCTTGCATACTTTTTGTTCCTAACCCTTCACAAAAAATCCTCCTGGTTGGGAATTACAAACATTCTCTTTCAAATCTCTATTCAAGAAAGCAATTTTGACATGCATTTGATGGAAATTCTAACCATTTTGGGCTGCTAAGTCAAAAAGTGTCTAGATAGTAGCCCATTTTGCTGTTGGGGAAAAAGTATCCTCATAGTTGACCCCTTCCTTCTGTGCAAATTTTGTTTCCACAAGCCTAGCTTTATGCTTCTCGAGTGAGTCATTTTGTTTATACTTATTCTTTAAGACCCGCTTGCAGCCATGTGGTTTTGTACCCAATGGAGGATCCACCAGCTTCTAGGTGCCATTCTTTTTGCATCACTTCTTTCATTTCATCATGGGAAGCAACTTCTTTGAAGGAATTTGGTTCAAAATCTGTAGATAAATTAAATTCACAATCATAAGCAACATCCATATTAACAAGTCAATAAGGATTGTCTACATCACCTCCATTTTGTCTAGTTGAGCTTCTTGTTCATGTCCTTCCAACCTCATCAGGACGAACACTTTAAAGTGTCTTTATCAACCATTTTGGAGGAGATTTCTGAGATGGCCTAGGCTACTCAATTGACTGAGATGAGGATGAATCAAGATTTAGTCTCCCAATTTTTTCAATCACATCACTCGAAGTGTCATATTTGGCTAGAGCTTCATGTAGGGAAGAGAGTGCTTCAAAAGAAGATTCCATAGATTGATCCAGTATAGGGATCCCCCCTTCAAGATGTGGAATCTCATTATCCAACTATTGAAAAAACTTTTCATGTATGAATCTATCTAAGCAATCAAGCTATTGCTCAACAAGATTGTCAGCCTTGGAAGATTAAAGAAAATTCACATCTCTAGAGAGGGCTTCAGAAGAAGATTCCACTAATTGATACAGTATAGGGATCCCCTCTTCAAGATGTGGAATCTCATTATAAAACCCTTGAAAATACTTTGCATGTATGAATCTATACAAGAAGTCAAACTGCTGCTCAACAACATTGTCAGTCTTGGAAGATTCAAGTAAAATCACATCTCTAGATATTATAAACTTCTTATTCACTTCATCATAGAGTCTATATTCTTTGGAGTTATTTGAGTAGCCCAAGAAGATACATTTGTGACTTCTTGCACCAAGTTTGTTTCTATATTCCTTAGGTATCAAGGCATAACAAGTGGAACCAAAAACCTTGAGATGCCTCACTGAAGGAATGTGGACATACCACATTTCATAGGGAGTCTTATTTTTGACAACATTAGATGGACACCTATTCTTTATATACAAAACAAATAGAGTTGCATCATCCCAAAACATCAGTTTAACATTCTTGAAAAGCATCATGGAACATACAATATTTAAGATTGTTCTATTCATTCTTTCAACTATTATGTTTTATTGGGGATTATAAGGCACGATTGTTTGATGTTTGATCCCATGTTGGTGAATATTGTTTTCAAACTCATTTGATGTATATTATTTTCCATTATCAGTACGAATAGATCCAATATGAGGTTGTGCATGATTTTCAATCAATGCATGAAAGTTCTTGAATGTTTCAAAAGCTTCAGATTTGTTCTTCAATATATAAACCCAACACATTCTGGTGTAGTCATCAATAAAGGTCATCATATGTTTATTACCATTTGCATAAGGAACATGCATTGGGCCACATAAATTAGAATGAATGAGTTCAAGTTTTCTATGTGCTCTAGAATGAGAAACATGAAAAGACAGTATGTTGTGTTTTCCTAAGATACAAGAATCACATTGCTTAAGTTTCCTAGGAATAATAGGAAAACCAATAACACCATTTTTATTCAACAAACAGAGGCTATCATAGTTGAAGTGTCCAAATATAGCATGCCATAAAATACTTGATGGAAATGTACCTTCATCATTGTGAGAACTGTATGAATATTTATATGCACAAGCAGAGGTTCCTTGTAGCTTTAGAAGTCTTTCTTCCTCTATCCCAGTCATGAAAAGTGAGTGATATGATGCTTTTCTGACCTCTACCTTGCCATAAAATATATGAATAGAGTGTCCTTGCTGGTGGATTTGGACCAATGACAACAAGTTTCTCCTCAACTCATGGATGTATAGAACATCATGTAGAAGAAATTATAGAAGACCAGGTAGTTTGATCCTGATGGTGCCAAGCCCTGATGGCTTGAGTTTTGACTTGTCTACAAAGTATACTCCTCCATCAATGTTATCAATGAATTCTTCAAAGAAATCTCTCCTGAAAGTCATGTGGCAAGTTGCTCCTGAATCAAGCAACCAAGTATATTTCCATGAAGCAAATGAAGCATTGAATAAGTCTTCAGTTACTCTAATTTTTCAATGTGTCACGACATAATGAGTGGACTCATGTGCTTATTCTTTCCCTTTGTGAGGTGTTTTACCTTTTCCTTCATTTCTTTCCTTCTAAATTTTGTCCCAAGCTAGATTACAAGTGGAAGCATCATGTCCATCTTTATTTCATCGTATGCAATGGATATCATACCTTTACCCTTGGAAATGTCTGCCCCCTTGCCTCTAAAATTCTTCCTTCCTCTTCCTATTCGACCACCTCTTCCTCTAAAGAATCTTGTGCATGACTCTTCTCTTTTTGTTCAAGGCACACAACTTTTTTAGTAGACTAAGGAGTTGTCTTCTTCCCAAAATCCTTCTCTCTCTTAACAAAATTATTCACAAGGGAGTCAAAGGTAATCTCCTTAAGGTTGCCACTTGCTTGCAATGACTTAATATAATGTGAATAGGTGGGATATAGTGCCTTGACATAAGCTATGAGAGGAATATATATTTCAACACTAGTGGTTTTTATGTCATGCATAATCGATCTTACTTCTGATGCTAAGGCAAGTGGGTCATCATTTTTCAACTCAATAGTGAACAACTCAATCATCAATTAAAGAACTTCAAGTTCAGAATGTTAGTCATACAATTCCTTAGACTTATTTAAGGTTTCGAAGGCATTTGAAAATGGATAAATATGATGATTCACTTCTTCATTTATTGATGTTGCAATCAAGGCATAGGCCTTGCTTTTCTTATTTTCCCAAATGGAAAGCTCCTTGTCTGAAGTGAGATTTTCTAGTCCATTGTCTCCTTATCCTTCACAAACTCCTTTCCACAACTCATTCAAAATCAAGGTATGTTTTATCTTCCTGGACCAATCATGGTAGTTCTCTTTTCCAGTGATAACTAGTCCCACTATAGAGATAAGTGAATGCATCATCAAATTTTAATTGGGCTCAAAATACTTGCAATAAAATTGATATGTCTCTACAACTAATTAATTTGCATATAATTATATCTTCAAATTAAATATTTCAATATTCAAATAATATATATTTTCCCATATATCATCTATAACATATACTATATGGCATATAATACCATACCACTCACACCTTTAAAAAATACTCCATACGCTTTTATGATTTTTCATTAAAATGGAACACAAAGCATATTATATATTATATATTAAAAAAGGGACTCATGAAATATGCCAGCACTTTTTAATATGGATATACGGCCTTCACAAATGTAGTTCAACGCACATGTTTTTATGTGTCACCGCGCCATGCAATATATAAGACCAACAAACATAATACACACCATTTCAAACAAAAATATTTCACACATGACCTCTGTCATATAGTTTGATCTTAAAAATATATATTGACTAGAATATAACTCTAGCTAGCATATTTCAACACCCAGTCAACATGTATTCAAACCACTAGCAACAAACATATGAATGGTAAAAAAATTGCATGGAGAATTGCACACACATTCTTTAAAATTGAGCATCTTGAATAGTGGTCGCCATGTCCCTGCTGGGATTTTAATCCTGTCACTTTGTGTGTAGACACTCAGTGGGGTTGGTCGATTACAGTTCAAAAGAAGCTGCCTCACAACAACCATGCTAGGGTTCCCTTTCTAGTAGGTCATTGGGTCTCTGTCCTCCCACAATTAACACGACCACACAATACAACTTTGGTCTGAAAAGGCGTGCCTCTAGTGGCCTCTCCTCAACTTTTATCAATGCCTCTATCCTCCTATAATAGTGTCAACAACATATGAATTATTAAAAACTTCAACAAAGGTTTCATACCACGGTAGTCAACATATATCTCAAAACATGTTGGGACCTCCATGTACAATGCACAACATCATTCAAACTATGATGCCTCTCTCAGCGCTCTAGTTTCCAACCATTGTGGTAGCTACTATGGTCGCTAGAGTCGGTCCACACAAAGTCATACAAAATATACATACCTACAACAATGCACTAAACAATATTTAATTCACCATAAACCAACATAGATAATGAACAAAAATAAATAGAATACATAGGGATAGAACGTAGCAGAGAATAATGGCAGAAGATGAGAATTACAGGGCAGAAAATGATAAAAATGAGGCTAGCTCTGATACCATGTCATGCCAGGATTAACTCCACGAATGTGATTGTTGCATTTTCATTAAGATAGCATATGGCTATATACAAGGAGAGGGAGGCTATTGGATTTCATCTCCCAATGTCTATTTATCTTCCAATTTCCTTTTATTTTTACTATTTACAATATTTACATCAATTTACCTAATCCAAAAGATTAGGTGTCAACAAACGACACCAACCTACATGAGACACCAATCCCCTCTGTTACAAATATTCATAGGCACCAACCTACTTCATTGAATATACTTGCTTCTTCATAATGTACATTAGTTTCTTTTTCTTATACCAAGTCTACTTGTTGCTTCGGCCTTTTCCAAGTCTATTAGTTGCTTCTGTCTTCACCAGACCTACCTATTACTTCTTCCTTCATAAAGTCTACTTCTCTCCAAACATGTTGCTTTTTTCTTCTTCCTAAGAACAAACATGAACAACATGCCATGTATCTAGTTTTTTAAATATAGTTATAAAATTTCTACCACTATTACCTAGAGATCTATTCTCTATCCCCTCTATATTTCATAGTTTGAAACATCTTAGAAAGAAATATATAACAAAAATTCTGAGATGACCCATTTGAAGCATGTTTTAGGACCATTTAAAAACACTAACTTCCCCAGATCATATCTATGAAATTGTAGAAAAATAAGGTATAAAAGTTATATTATAGCTACCTTGAGATATCTTCTTTGTATCCTATAGATTACAAAGTCTAAAACATCATAAAAAAAAATTATAGCGAAAATACCAAGCTAAACTATTTGAATTAGATTTATATGAGCATTTAGGAAGCTTAACTTCCTTAGACCATATCTCCAAAATTATAGTGAAACAAGGTTTGAAATTTCTATGACAGGTGCATTGGGATATTTTCTCTATCTCATCCAAATTTCACAGTTTGAAACATCTTGTTACACAAAAATATCGTCACCATGATTATGTGTAGTCAGTATGGGTCTATCATCACCTATACTAGCCTCCTAAGCAAGTCTCTGACCTTAGCTCTTCATGTCAAGCTTCGCAAAAGAGAGAAAGACATTGAAAATCAATATTACTTTGGTTCCGCACTTTCTCCTACTTTTACCTGCGGACCCACACCCTTTGTTCATATTACCTGCGTACCTGCACGCTTTGTCTGTAAAGGGGTGGGTGCGTACCCCTGTAAAAGTCAAAAAGGCGCAAGTTTATCCTAAAAAACTCACTTTTGGGTTAATTCTAGATGTTTCTAGAATAATTTTGACGTGGATTGTTCGCTACAAGGTGGTTCATGCATCCCAAAAGAGAAGGAGCTAATCCCTTGATAGGAGGAGCTATCCCTTTGAAGGAGGGCTTTTTCCCTTTGAAGGAGGACCTAGTAACTTCCCTCCATTGCACTATAAATTAAGGCATTGGGTCAATTGCTGGAGAGGTTAGAAGCTGAACATTTTGAGGGTAAATTTTGATGGAATTGGGACTTCCTAGTTAAACTTGAGAGGAGAGTTCACATACCTTTTTGGTTTCATTGGGAAGTGAGTGAAACTTGTCAAAGTAGAGGAGACTTCTTGTCGGACCCTGGGAGGAGCTTGTACAGCATCAAGCCACAGGTTGTAAAGTTCTTCTTCATTTGAATTAATACAATCAGATTCATTTTTCTCAACAAATTGTCTTATGTGGTTTGTTTCATAATCTCCTTGATCATTATGATGAATATTCTTTATGATATTGGCTTTTCAGGTGCTATTTAATTTGTTTGCTTGTTTGTGTTTGCAGACTTACACTTCAAGGAAGCTCATTTGGAGCGAGGGAGCGAGGCTTCCACAAACTTGCATTGGACCCAAGGTAGGCCTAAAACACTTGTTTGCCTTTGTTTTTAATTGCATATTTAGAGAAATATAGTTTTTGATTGGCTTGCTTGTCACTAGATATCTGTAAATACTAGGAAGGTCAATCTTGTCCGCAACCTCGACTCATTCCGCGTGACAACAGGGTTTTAGATTCAATGAACGTTCACGCATAGCAATGAAATTATTTTCAAGCTTAAATCTTGGCAAATGCGGGGGAACAATTTAGCAAGAAGCACAAAACAACACTTTCGCTTAAAGGACAGATTCGCTAACTGCCATTGATTTTCGAGACCAATGTGTCGAATGTCCTTCAAGATAATGGAGACTAAGACTGAGATGGAGATGCACTAATGCATCGCTTTTCAGTATTATGGGGTATGGTCAAACTATGGCTCTTTCTTTGAGAAATTGATTTCTTGTAAGAAGATGCCCTCGATCTAGACCTGGAAAAGGAACATGAGCTCGAAAGGGAGTAAGATTTACTATTGGAGAGTATGCACATTTTGAGGGTGATCTTGATCGTGATATTGATCTTGAATATACAGACGAGCTTCTAGAGCGGCTTCAATTACGACTCTGATGAGAACCGTAACTTCTAGCACTTCTCTGGCTTTAACTTCTTGAGTAGCTTCAAGAATAATTGTGCCGACAATCGAGAAAATGGATTGTGGAACTCTGAATCATCAAGCTTTCTTATAGAATTTTTCATCTCCTTGTAGCTTTTGTAGTCTACAACTCGCACATGTCATTTCCTTTGCGGTAAACTCGAGAAAAGCATACATCAACAGCACAACGCGTGTAATCCTTCAAATTTTTCCATGATGCAGAGCTAGGTAGTCCATGTATAATAACCTTGTATCCAATGCACCTATACAAACCACTCGAATGACTACCACTAGAGTAGCTACCATACGCTTCAACATATGAAATTTCCTGGCAAGAAAGTGACAGGTTTTGCACAGAGACTACATGGGTGATTATCTTTCAAGAGAAAACCTTGTGGAAGACTTTTTGAAATTCTAGGTTTCTCTATATTTTCTAAATTATGGGCAACAACCTTTGAACATTTCACTTTGAACAAGGGAGGAACATTGATATATTCAAGATTGTTTCTAAACATTACTTCTATCTAGTATCCAAGTAAGATAATGGTAGATATTTCAAAGAAATATCTTGAATTTGTTACTCACTTATTTCATTGATTATTTTATTGCTTGCACATTTTCTGCACAAGTTCACACTTTCGTTTGTTGAGTTTGACATTGGAGAAAATGACTCAAATTGGTGAAGTATTAGAGTTCTTGAAAACTCTGATACAATCTACTATTGATGACACATTCCAAATCAGCAAAGACTCTCTCTCTCTGAAATTCAGACATGTCTACAATATGCACAAGAACAGATTGACTTTTTGCAGCTAGAATCACAACTACAACAGAGGAGTTACAGAAGTATAGTCATGATTCTAAACTTGTTTCTATTCAGAACAATTCTCCTTTTGAATAAGAAATTGACTCCCATCAACATGCAGAAAATAATCAAGACATTAAAGTTGAGGTTGATTCAAGAGGAGATGTGAATGCAGATTTAGAAGTCTAGCCTACACTTCCCAAGCCAATCATCAGACCTTGGGAAGAGCTTGTCCATAACAAGTGAAAAACCAGACTTGGATATGATAAGGAGGTTTCCTTTCACATTCCATATTACTCAAAGCCCATCCAGTTTCAAAGTGTTGGATTCCTTCATGACAGTTCACCTTCAGCTATTCCAGAACCTACTCTTTTTCCACGGCAACACAGATTGTGAAATGCCAACACTGTGACTGAGTTGGCCATCTGAAATATTGTCGTTTTGATCTTCATCCATGTAAGCATTGTCATAAAACCAGTCATTCTTCAAACAGGTGCTTCGGGAACAAACCTCTTGCAAGAACAAAGATTCATCTTAGATGGATTGCTTCTTGGCAATGGACGTCAACAGCCAAGAAGATATTCCAGTCATATGTTAGAACTTGCTCTAGAGTATTGAATAGTCTTGCAGTTGAGTTTTCTCCATCATCTCACCTTGTATCTGACAGGGGGGGAATGATGGTCATCTACAAGCTTCAAAGCCACATCAAGCAAGCCTGAGCCACAACCTTCCATACAAGATTCAAAGTTGTATCTAGAGACAAATATTCCCTTGAGCATGCCTTCATTCGGTGATACCTCTTCAAAGAATTGGGGACACTTCCTCTAACAGAAGACTTCAACTTCTTGCAAGTTTCGAAAGAGTTCCAAAAATTGCATTAAGCATTCCAGGGTTGTTGGTCATCCTTAAACCATCACAGGTTGAGATCTCCTTTTTCAAGTTGAGGTTCTCCCTTTTATGTGGGGTGAGACCTCCCTTTCATGGTTGAAGGTTTTCCTCTTCAAAACATTGAGAGCACTTCCTCTAGCAGAAGACCTGAACTTCATGCCAGACTTGGAAGGGTTCTTGGCACTGCACTAAGCGTTCCATTGTTGGTGGTCATCCTTAAACCACCGTCCCTTTATACCAACATTTCATAGAGCACATTCAGCCTTGTGCTGCCATGCATTTTTGCACATTTTATATTACAGTTCTCTTCTTAGACTCATACATAATCCTTCGAATTAAGGTGGGAATGTTGGACACCTAATCCTCTAAGGGTTGGTGAGGAAGCCGAATAGACTAAGGAAGTCCAAGAGACCTTAGGATGTGAAACCCAACAATCACACGAATGTACTATAAATATATATCATTGTCAAGTAATAGATGTACTCTCCTACTTAGCTTTAATATTTTGTTGCTCCTATGTGTATGTTTAACACAAACAACCATTATCTTATTATGTAAATTTTTATTTGATAGAATTACAAATTATATATTTATAAATTACATATATCACTTATGTTCTTTTATTCTATATTAGTGTATACATCTGAAGTCAGATTTTTATAAATTTCCTTAAAGCATTGCTAACGAATCCCTTGTGCAGATTCTTATTGCATAAAAATTTAACCAACATTATCATTTATGAGCGGTAACCGTATGCCATTTTCCGAATGCATAAGGGAATTATGAAGAGAAAATGGTTAAATGGTTTCTTAAGATAAATGGAAATTTATGATTTTGCTTAGATATCTAAGCCGGTTTTTCTATATTAATTTGTGAACCAAATATATCGTGCACCGTATAGAAGTTCGAATAGTCGTATTAATTCACGAATTGAATCGAATTATCGATTTTTCTTATTTATTTTTTTGGCAATACGTCTAAATTTGGTAACAAGGAAATATATTGAGATTTGCGAGTTGTTTGGTTAGAATTTATGACTCTCACGTGTGATAGGGAATTATGGAGATCCAACACTATCATTAATGAAATTTGGTTCAATGTTAATATGGGATAATGTTAACATGTGATAGTGATGATGAGTTCAATACAGAGTGTTTTATAATTTTAAAACAGTTTTTAGTCATGTTATTTTATGTTTTGTAAAAAGTGTAAAATTAATTAATGAATATAAGAATATAATTAAATTGGTGGTTTTTGATGTTCTTTACTGCCAAGAGAACATATTGCTAATTTGATTGTATGACTTTGTTATAAGTTAATAGGTTTTGTCGTGCTTTGGGCTTCAAAAGCATCAATTACAAGGCATGTTATGAGATCCATGTGTGTAGAAAGGTCACTTGCATAATTAACACTTCGATACACTTAGTACCCAAACAACTCACCTATACAACTATCAAAAGTGTAGTTCACTGCATTTTGATAGATGCGAGTTTGTCCATAGGGTGGTTCAGTATCAAAATTGTCCTTCGGGAGATCCAGAAGTGTCAATTATACAAATTTCATCAAAGATGGTCATAGGCATTTATGTTTTAAATGGAGTTCAAGTGACCGTTCGAAGATGAGGTGGTGAAGAAAGAGCATTGTTTGTGAGATTCTAGAGTGGATGTGAGTGTTGATGAAGACCAACCAGATAATTGTGACTATATGTAATTTATGATTCTTGTAATAATCTTTGTAATGACGTAATGTAAACATTGAAGGGGGACTTGGAATAATGCTTACAATAGTATATAGATAAGATTAGTTTGTTGGTTGTTGAGTTTTGTTGAGAGATTTTCTCAACAAGCAATTTCTTGGTTTAAAAATTGTTGGATCTCATAAAACACTATTTATGTGGCATGTATGTGGGTTTGTGATTGAGCATATGAATAGTTTTGTGAGTAATTTATACACCATGTCTTTTTCTCTAATTTATTTTTATAATAATTTATATTATATATATATATATATAATTTGGTTATTTAAAACAATTTACTAATAATTTATAGGAGTAAATTTCCATTTTTATTAAATATTTTTGAGTTTCGAATTATTAACATATTTCTTTATATTAAAAATAATGTTAACTCACACTTCACAATTAATTTTTTAACTTAAATAGTAATTACAAAAGATCAATATTAAGTATAATAATGAACTCAAGTACCTTTGAATAGCATTTAATCTTAACCCTTCCAGAAAACAAAATACAAATTAGATGTAAAGGAATAACCATTTAGTTTTTTATATTATCTAGTTAAATAAAAAATTATAATAAAATTTATATTTTAATATTTTTTATCTAATATTAATATCCATTGATCACCAAATCAATTGATGGCTTCCTTGATGGCTTTCAGAAAGAAAGAAAAAAAAATAAAAAATAAAAAATAAAAACAAACATGGTTGAAAGAAATTTTAAGGAAAAAACCAATTAAACATATTAGGACTTAGCGTTTAGAAGAAAATATTAAAATATGACAATAGATATATATAAATATAATATTAAGCTCCTTTAAAATTATATATTAAAATATGGGAACAATGTTTGTTTAACATAGGAGGTAAGAAAGAGGAAACAACTGAAGGTGGATGACGAGATGGACATTTGGATAGAAAGTTAAGAAGTAGTTGTATGCAACCTCTAAAAAAATAGAATTTTGGAGAATGCTCATTGAGTAGAAAATTATGTTTTTTTATGATGTAATGGTTTAAAATATTCTACATCGTTTTTGTTTAGATATTGATATTTTTCTACCATTGATTATAGGGTTTTTGAAAGATATTTACGTAGTTATGGAGGAGTATACTTAAATTCATTATGACAATTAATTTTTTTTATAAATTTTATTTATACTTTAATATTTTAACTTTAGATCAAGAATGGCTTTGCTCTTAGTTATTTTAGGACAAAGTTATGTCATAACTTTTTTTTTTATAAACTTCATTTATACTTCAATACTTAACTCTAGATCAAGAATGGCTCTACTCTTAGTTATTTTAAGACAAAGTTATGTCATAACCTTCATTCCCATTCTGTTAGTTTAAGTTTTCTTTGCTATTTAAATATGGACACTAATCATAACATAAAGTGTGACCAATATATATTATGCATGTTACACAACAAGGAGCTCACATTAGAATAACAATTCATCTTCTCATAGTTGATCTATCATGAAAATATTTGTGGTTGATATTATTTCCTTTTTATTTGATATCATACACTAATTATAAATATCACCAAAGATGTAATTACCTTTTCATTAGGGAGCATAATGAAATCCAAAATAAGTTATTACATGCCCTTGAATTTAGCCTTATATAAAACCTCTGGGCTCACAACTCGTCACCTAAGAAGGTCAAAAGAGACCCATATATCATATTGATTTTCAAGAGTGCACTTTATGTCAAACCTCGTTTACAATTTAAATCAATTTTCTATTCAAAGTACATATTAACTACATTATATTACTATTTTTTTCTTGACCTTGAACATCTTTTTCTGTCGTAACATGCATACTTAATATTCAAAAAGTTCCAACTATTACGCTTTAGAAGTTCACAAGCATTATATAGTTAAGGTCAACGATAGTCTAGAATCCACAACTAAGAATAAACCATGTAAAAATATATTGTGGAGACCTATCCAATTCCATCTATTGAGAAATATCCATGTATACTACTTAAGATAACAACCCAATAAAAAATAGTACTCAACAAAATGTACTAGGATATTAAAATAAAACTAGAAATTTAATGGCAATTGTGAATTTGATTTCTAGGTCCATCTAGGTAAAGGCTTCATTTTGCGTACTTGTGGAGCGAATGTCAATGTCAATAGGCACATTAATTTCTTATGCATGTAGTTTAAAAATATCTGAGATATTATCACACAAAGTGGTAATATGTTCCAAAACAATACTAGGTATGCCATAGGATGTGGAGAACATAGAGTTATCACTTGAGTCAAGAAGGGGAGGGAGCATAACCTTTGGAGAGAGGTTACAATGAGCTTTTATCCACCCAATTATGTCTTGTAGAAGCTATAAAGTTGAGGTAATTTCTACTTGCTTCCTATTGAAATAGTCATGGAGGCATGAGATTGAGCTTCCCATTCCCTCAAGCCAAGTATATTTTTCTTCATTTCTAGCATGCATTGTTCCTTGACTCGTTTTATCTTCAAATTCTACTCCTCAAATCCCTCTTGATAACTTTCATATTGCAGTTTAAATAGGTCACATTATAATATGCCTCTGTTATGTATTTTTCACATTTTCGAAGTCCCTTATGTAATTATGTATGTAATTATGTATGTTTGTAGAGGATAACCTTCCTTGAACCATATTGCTCACAATTTGTGAGGAATATCCTAATAATGGTGGAAGTAAAAGTCATCATTGTATCTCTTATAGCGCAAGTCTCTTTCTTCACTAAGAAATCTCTTATTAGTAAGTTAATGGGATAATGGCATCCTACATATCTTAATGCAAGAATGTTGACTCCCTTTAATGTAGGGTTCAATAAATTTATTCTTTTGTCGATAGGGTTATATTGCTTTCCTATTCCAACAAAAAGAAGATAGAGATGTGAGTTTTTTAAGTGGTCCATACCTTCTAGGCCCTATAGGCTTGTATCTAAACTAATGGGTATGTGAATTTTACCACAAAGAGAACTTTTCCAAGATGGTACTAGTGTGGGTTTTTCCCACACCCCTATCATTAATATTTTGCGCTGATCCAACCTTTCAAATCATAGGAAACAACATTAGAAGTATTTTTGGATAAAGTTTATCTAAATGGCACACTAGTACTTATGCACATGAATTTGTGTCTAAATAGAGCATGAAAAAGGGATATCTAGAACCGCACTGTTGGAGAGGTAAATCCCCTATATGGATAGAGGCAATCCCTACTAGCCCAGAACGGGTCTAGCAACAATCAAACAATGCTATCACGCAAGTTCCTAATTGCAAATAAAGAGTAGGTGATGAAGACCTACTTGAGATCCAACGCTTTAGTTTGTAGAAGAGATGTCACCCGCGTTCCTTTGCCTTGGCCGGTCACGATCCTCCACTATCCACGTGGATGGACACTTGCACACAAAGAGAACAACACAAACACAAGCGTGAAATCTAATATATGCAATTATACATCAGTCAGGAAGGATATAATTCAACATCAACCATTACAAGTACAACGAGAATGGAACCATAATGATAGTCATCTATTATTAATAACTCAACAAAGGAGAATACAACCAGCGTCCTGACGTCAAGTCCTCCTTTGGCTGGGTGCTCAGCTACATAAGTCTTGAAAGCTTGAAGGGATGAGGGGCAAGCTCTCTCTCTCTTTAGTGACAAAGTCTCCTTACTTAGGTAAAGCCTTATGGATACAAAGAAGGCTTCTTGCAACTCTAATCTTTTGATATCTTCCTTTCAGCACAAGTATTGCCACAAGAGTCAAAACTATCAGAACTAGAACTAGCTTGCTCAAGCCATGGAGACAAGCTTTTATAGAGAAAAAGGAAGAGATAAGGTCAATCCCCCACAATCATGGATTTGGCTTCATCACTTGGAAACTTCCATGGAATGGTGGCAAACTACTTTCCATCCAAGGAGATTCGAAGCCAAACCATCCTCACTCAACTTGGAATCAGTTTGGTGAATGAGGTGGGCAGAACCTTCGGAGGTTTGAGTAGTTGAAATATTTGCCCAAAATGGTTGGCGCGATTGCGACTCTGGGGCAGAGTGCTAATGGCACTCCTTTTAATTAGGATTTTCCCCATTGGCGTGGGCATAACACAGGGTACCAACGCTAATGCAAAAAGGGTTGTTTTTAAGGGCAATGAGCAGGAGATGTCTTAAGGGCATAAGAAGCTCATGTTTAGAGGTGAATAAGGAAAGTGGTTTCAAGTCTTGTCACTTCTCACAAGTCCTGGAATGGGTCCTCCAAGATGCAGGAGAGGGGTAACAGGGACAGTGACAAACGGTGACAAATTACTGTGTAACAAACTACAAAGTTGAGATGTCCAAATCTCAAGTGCCACAACCAATTTTCATCCTTTGGTTCGCTTTAGAAAGCCTCTTGTGTCATTGCTGCAATTTCAACTCCATCTTTCAAATCTACTTTTATCCTGAGAGGGAACATCCTGTTCCTTGTCATATTCACTTTACCAATACATCATTTGCTGGTTTTCTATCCATGATGGTGCATACATCATTCTCAAAGAAAACATTGTACCCCTTTTGAACAAGTTGTCCAATACTCAGGAGGTTACATTTCATTCTAGGAACATAATAGACATCTGCCATGGTTTTCTTTTCACCTTTCTTTGTTAAGATATTTACCTCACCTTTTCCCATAACACAAACTTTGCCATCAGTCCCAAGCATGACTTGTGACTTCACACTCTGATCTAACTCAGAAAACAGGGCTATGTTTCCTGTCATATGGTTACTGCAACCGTAGTGTAGAAACCATATATCATCACTCTTTGTTTCAACTATATTATAGGCTAACAAAAGATTATCTTGGCTGATATTTTCTCTAGTGAAATTGGCACTAGATCTATTATTCATATCATGATGCTTCTTCCTGCATTCATTTTCATAATGCCCATATTTTTTACAATAATAACATTTGACATTGGATTTTTCATACCTTTGTCCTTGAGAATGATGTTGTCCACTTTTTTGGCTGCTACCTTGGCCTTGGTTCTGATTTGGATTGCTGCCTCTTCCTTGAGCATTTGCTGGACTGTTTCTTCAACCTCTATTTTGGCTTCTCCCTCTTCCTCTCTTGTTTCCTTTGCCTTTACCTCTTCCTCTTCAAAAGGACATCTCGGTCTTGAAGGCTTACTCTAGAGATGATTTTTCATTTATACTCAATCTCTACTCATGTGTTATCAATGATGCATGTAGTTCATCAAATGAGAAGTTTGTGAGATTCTTTGTCTCTTCTATGGTGGTGACAATCACATCAAACTTTGAGGATAGGACCGTCAATAGTTTCTCCAAAATCCTCCTTTCTTAAAGAATCTCTCCATGAGACCTTATTTGTGTCATTAGACCAATTAATCGTGTGAAGAATGAGTCAGTATTATCAGACTCCTTCATGCATAGATTCTCAAAATCTCTTCTCAGCAACTGTAGTTTTTTATGAAGAGCTTCGGCGTAAATCACATGAAAAGGACAATTGTCGACGCGTTTCGAACCAACTAATGTGGTTCATCATCAGGACGAGTTGATCTGGATCTGCATCTTCAACTCGTCCTGATGATGAACCACATTAGTTGGTTCGAAACGCGTCGACAATTGTCCTTTTCATGTGATTTACGCCGAAGCTCTTCATAAAAATGACCGATCACAGAAGCCTCAATTATACAACTGTAGTTTTGTTGTCTTCACTTTCTCCATGCCTTGATAGGCTGCCTTGAGATTTTTCCATGCTTTTTTGGATGTCTTAGGTGTTGTTATCCTTGGAAACACACTCTCATGTACTGCTTGATATAAGAAGAAAAGGGCTTTAGAATCCTTCTTCTTATATCTCTTCAACCGTTCTTTCTCTCCCTGAGTTAAATCGTTAAACTCATTTTCATCTGCTGGTTCTTCAAATCCATCCTCAACAAATTCCCATAAGTTTTGTGAGGCAAACAGGGCTCTCATGGTTATTGCCCAATATTCATAGTTTTTCCCATTAAATTGTGGGACCTGGGTATTACAGATACCCATGCTAGTGTTGGTGCTAGCCATTCTTGCTCTCTACACTATGCTTCAAAATACTTGTCTGTGTATTTAAAACAAGTCACTGTCTTCAAGAGTAACACAAAAAAAATCTAATCTAAGAAATACCTTGGCTTTGTCTTAATTGATTCTTCACTCTCTTGAGATTCTTAAGCAAGAAATATTGCCTTCAGCTTCTTTCACACCTTCAAAGAGCATGGACAAGCTCTCATACCACTATTGGAAATTTCTAGTAATTTCAAACAAAAACTAAAAAGAGAATGATACTCTGTTTTAACCCAAGAAACCAAAAAAAAAAATTGTTTTCTGAAGACAGAGATTTACACATGCACAGAGAACACTTGTATTCATTACAATAACTGTTGTTGTTACAAAAAAAAAAATCCTTCCGATTACAACGAGACACTACTTCAAATGCAGTTCCAAAACTTTCACTGTCTCTTTTTAAAATTTACTGTGTCTATGCAACAAAACAAATACTATGTTTCTTTTGAAAATAAACACACTCCTGTTCATAAAAGGCTTTGTCTCTGCTTGCACATTTCACACTGTTGTGTGTAAAAATATTTTCATTCAGTGTGGCATATTACATTTCATATTCAACACCCAAAACTATTTCTGCACTGCTGTGCATTACAAAGAGAGAAATTACTTTTTTTACTACTGTGTATTTTGCATTTC
>APFE031677590.1:259915-300959 GCA_000404065.3 Pinus taeda | reverse complement strand
GTAGCAGATGCATTATCTCGCCAATTTGAGGAGGAAAGTACCCTGCTAGCTATTTCCCTCCCCATTCCTGAATGGATTGAAGAAGCTCGCAGAGAATGGTTTTCACACCCCGAGCTCTCCCAACTCATTTCTCAATTACAGGCAGATCCAAATTCCACCAAGGGTGACTCGTGGCAGGATCATATTCTTCGCTACAAGGACAAAGTCGTAATATCACCAACATCCACCTTCAAAAGTCGCATTTTGGCAGAGATGCACTCATCTCCCATTGCAGGACATTCGGGCTTTCAGAAGACGTATGATCGCACCAGAAGATCATTTTTCTGGACAGGCATGAAAAGGACATCCTTACCTTCGTAACCGAATGTGAGGTCTGTCAACGCCACAAAGGGGAAACCGTCAACACACCTGGCACATTACAACCATTGCCCATTCTGGCATCAATTTGGATGGAAGTTTCTATGGATTTCATTACAGGTCTTCCAAAATTAGGGAACAAGTCAGTCATCATGGTCGTTGTGGACCGATTGTTGAATTATGCTCATTTCTGCGCTCTTCCCCACACGTTTACACCAACCTTGGTTTCTCAAACTTTTATGGATCAGATCTTGAAATTGCATGGCATGTCCATTTCTATTGTGTCCGACCGCGACCTGATCTTCACCAGCAATTTTTGGCAGGAACTCTTCAGAATCCAAGGCACTCAACTAAAACTCAGTACTTCCTGCCATCCGCAAACAGATGGTCAAACTGAAGCTGTCAATAAATGTCTAGAAACCTACCTTAGGTGTTTTACTTCAGAAAAACAACACCTTTGGGTACAGTGGCTACCTCTGGCAGAATGGTGGTATAACACCAACTATCATGCCACCACCAAAATGACCCCCTATGAAGTAGTATATGGTCAACTCCCGCCTTCACCTACTTCATATCTCAAGGGATGCTCAAAAGTCCAAGCAGTGGATCAACTCCTACAACACCGCGCAACTATGCTCGCCCATCTTCGAGAGAATCTTCATCAAGCTGAGAACCGCATGAAGCAATAGGTAGACCAGCATCGCTCACAGTGCCAATTTCAAGAAGGGGATCAGGTATTTTTACAGCTCCAACCATATAAGCAAACATCACTCAAGGACAAGGGATGTCAGAAACTCTCTCCCAAATTCTACGGACCATATCAAGTACTCCAACGCATTGGAGAAGTGGCCTACAAGTTGGCTTTGCCACCTACTGCAAAAATCCATCCAGTTTTTCATGTCTCATGCCTCAAGAAAGTGATTGGGAACAATTGCAGAATTCAGACTAGTCTACCGGAAGTGGACGAAGAAGGATCCATCTGGCTTCAACCGGAACAGGTCCTCGACACACGAGTCAAGCAACTGCGCGGCCGCATGATTAAGGAAGTCCTAGTCAAATGGAAAGACACCTCTCCAGAATATGCAACTTGGGAGCCAGCCACTATTCTGCAACAGTTTCCGCAGCTTCAGCCTTGAGGACAAGCCTAGTCTTAAGGGGGTGGGAATGTTAGGGTCTCACCCTAACCCCCTTATCTATGTAATGGGACCACGTCATAGTCAAGAGTAAATAAAGCCCAGATTAATAATTGTAAGTGGTTAATCCGCAATTAATAAAGGAACCACAGTTAGTTGCAAATGGGTCGTAGTATTAGATAGATGGTATTAGTAATACGCGGTATTGGCCCGTGGTATTACACGTAGGAGTCATATATAAAGGATAGAAACTCCCTGCGGGGAGCTCATGTCTTATTTTTGTAATCAAGCTCTGCTCTATTGGAGGTTTCCCCCTCGAAGAGGCAACTGAACATTACTCTCTGAATAATAAAATCATTGCCATTCTATGTTTTGGGTATCTTTTCTTCGCATATTCTGTGTTCTCGGTCTCTTTTCTTCGCATATTCTATATTTGGGTATCATTTGCAGGATAAGAGCATAACACTAATTACTTAGGTTCTATAACAGGTGTCTCAATTTGGGATATTGACTCACAATTTCCAACAAAATTTTCCGAAGTTATATGTGCTTGATTTAGTCCCTTATTCACTATTACCTTATTAAGACAATGATGACTAACAATAGAATTTGGGTCCTTGGCTTTTCCAATTCTTTTGACTATTTCATGTAGAAGATAATTAAAAAAGAAAGGCAAGTTTATAGTTACATTTTGCCTTAATGCAACCAACAACTTTAAATGTTGTTTCCTTACCACTCCATACAGTCGTCACAGGTAATGTATCTTTGTACTATATCTGCTATCTCCTTCCAAGGTTCTCAAAAGGACAGCGGGTGATAGCCTTTCCTTTCT
Organism: Pinus taeda; assembly: GCA_000404065.3. Lineage (NCBI taxonomy): Eukaryota > Viridiplantae > Streptophyta > Pinopsida > Pinales > Pinaceae > Pinus > Pinus taeda. The sequence continues at coordinate 298,637 of APFE031677590.1, read as the reverse complement.
AAACTAATGCTTCACCAGGGTCTATGAACATCAACATGGCACCATGCAGCCCTCTATGCATATCTAACTAATTTTCTCCTTCACTAGCGAGGCATGTGAATTCTACAGGAATTGTCTGATTTACGGGTATCTATCTACCCTTGACTATTTTTATTCCATTGTGCAAGTTCTATAAGAATTCCAGGGTGATTCAATCATCATATCCTTGAAGCTGAGAAAAATACTTAGTCCATCCTCCCTGTTCCAAGATTCTATGTGCCTCGTTAGAAAGAACGAGTTGAGCTAGCTCATTCCAAAATTATATGTCACCCATGCTTACCGATTCTCAAGCGAAATGATTAGAGGTTGTAAACAATGCTTTAGCCAACAATTTGTAGAAAAATGACAATATGTAACTTTGTAATTCTCGATGTAACATATGCACACAATCATTATAATGATTAGTCCTCCTAATTCAGCGTGCCATGTCATACCATACATGTTGATATTTACTTCCCCCTATGACAAGAAAAGTCGTTCACGAACATTGATGACTCAAAAAATAGGTGGCATGTTAATGTGTTTATTGGACATAATGGGAAATGGACCAACCAAGTGAGTTGACGCAATATAGTATTTAAGCTGCATTTAATGGAAGGATAAGTTGACGTGTGTGTATCTTTGCAACATTCAAAGTAGAAGTATTATGGGTAAATGACAATATGCTTCAAAATATTACCTGTTGAAGAAAGTATAATAGATTTAACAAAGTAAGTTTATAGAAACAATAATATATGCTTTGATGATATGTTAGAGATAAATTTTTATTCATAAAGATATTAAATTATGACCGTAGTTATGGTACGAGATTTACAACTTGGGTTTTGGTGATTCCTTTATTATCTATGAAGTAGGGAATTCAAAGTCCCAAAGTATAGATATGGAAATTCCAATTAGACTTCAATTTCACAAGTAGAGTCCTTACTTCTAGTAAGCATCCATAGCTTCAACATGGTTGCCTTTTAACCCCTTTTGTTATGCCAATTTCCCATTAAGTAAAAAATAATGATTTGTTTTCTATAAAGACCATTATTTTGGTGTGGTGACCACGTAGTAACAATGCTATTCCCCAAATGTTTAACACTGTGAACAAGCCGGTTCATGATGATACATCTTGTCCTCTAACTAAAATAACAGTGGCCATTACCTTAGCTTGGTGACCAGAAAGGTAATTTCATCGTGTTCAGTTGGATGATGATGGTAGGCTGACTCATGATGAGACCTCCTATTCTTCTGAGAGAGAATATGCTCTTATTTTCTTTTGCTATTATGTATTTTTTTTTCTTAGATCATGAGAAGTTGGTAAAATAGGGTGGCGCATCAACTTCATAGCAATTAGGGATGGCATAAGAAGTATGATAATTTTTCCATTTTAGGTCATGAATTGCTTCCTCACAAGTTTTTTGTTCAAAAGAGATCACCAATCCATATGGAGAAAAAAATTGCTTTGCTGATAGTAAAAATAATACATTATGAAAAAATTATGTTGCTTGTGATTGTTTAAAAAATAGATTCTGATAAGATTTTTTGAATCAGATAAGATTCTCTTCTCGAGGTAATGTTTGGAGTATATAGTATTTATCCCATGACAGTAAAAGAATACTTCGAAATCACAAAGAGAACTGCATAGTTACAAGGGAAAGTAGTTGGACCCAAGGGAACAATAGTCATTCCCAAAAGGAATGATAACTGGTTCAAAAGGTAATAGTGGCTGTGAAAAAGGGAAACAACAACTATGAGAAAACAATGATTGCCATAAAAGGAAGCACCATGGTTATGGTGGTTAGTTGTGCTGAAATGAAACAAGAGTTATTACCAAGGGAACGTTAGTCTTAACAAAAGGAAAAACAACTTTAAAGAAGGAAACATAAATCATGATTAAGGAAAAAATGATATTTGATGCAATGAAACAACAATCGTGATGAAGGAAATGACAACCATGATTAAAGGCACAATCAGTTGAGCTCCAAGGAAAAAATAGTCACGATAAAGGCAACAACAACCTTGATTAAAGGAACAAAGAGTTGAGCTGCAAGGAAACAATAGTTGTGATGAAGGAGACAATGTTTATGGTAAATAAATAAGTGTGTCGTTAATGGAACAACAAGTTGTCTAAAAGAAAACAATAGTAGCAAGCAAAAGGAACAATGGTAGTGACAAAATCAGTAGGTTATACTAAAATGATCAATGTTTTCTCCCTTAATTATTTTATCATTCAAAAAGTTAAAAAAAATGCTAAGAAAATTCACATAAAAGTAGATACAATATATACAATATGAAATAATTTTCTTTTATATTTTCAAGTAGATGTAGTGGTCAGGTTACCTCCCTAGTGAGCTACAATATAAAAATTAGAATCATTACTTATCTCATGGTAGAAAGACTCATTTCTAAGTAGCTCACGATAAAGACGTAGACAATGTCCATTTACAAGAAAAGAGGCTCAATACCCATCAATGGTGGTCAGGGTCGTTGTGCCATTATTATGAACTTCAGTGATTTCATAAGGCCCAAGCCATCTCATCTAAAGTTTTCTTGGAAAATCCTGAAATATGAAGTCATATAGCAATGCCCAGTCGCCTTTCTGAAATGATTTCTTTTCAATGAGGTAATCATGCCACTTGGGCCTCTTCCATTAGACAATGGTTCTATGTTGTAGAATGAATAGAAGTGTCTCATCCAACTCATTAAGTTTTTTCAAGCATTGCTTCTGTGTTTCTATGAAGTCCATCTCGACTTCTTTTGTTGTTTTAACAATTTTTATTTCAAACTCAATCAACTCAATCAGAAAAATTTGTTTTTTGCCAAAAACAAGTTGATATGGGCAATGGTCAGTAGTGTTATGACATGTCATTCGGTAAGCCCATAGGGCTTCTGGCAGTTTAGTTGCCTACTTTCAGCAATTCGTAGATATTTCTTTTGTTAAAATCGCCTCGAGAACTTTATTAGTGCTTTCCACCTGCCTATTTTCTTGGGGGTGGTATGGAGAGGTAACTCTATGTTTGATATGATAATTCCAAAGGGCGTTGGTATTATGATACATATGTTGTACTTGATGGAAACCCACTCATCTTAGATGATAAATTATAGTGCAGAGAAAATTCACGCATTTTCATGAAGAGAAAAGTTCCTTTCCATACAGAGAAAAGTTCACGCACTTTCATGCAGAGAAAAGATCCTTTCATACAGAGAAAAGTTCACGCACTTTCATGCAGAGAAAAGTTCCTTTCATGCAGAGAAAAGTTCATGCACTTTCATGAAGAGAAAAGTTCCTTTGATGCAGAGAAAAGTTCATGCACTTTCATGCAAAGAAAAGTTCCTTTCAAGCAGAGAAAAGTTCCTTTCATGCAGAGAAAAGTCAATGCACTTTCATGCAGAGAAAAGTTCATGCACTTTCATGCAGAGAAATGTGCATGCACATGGGAAATCTTATGGTTGGTTCATGGTATTAGTCCTTGGTATTTGAACCTATGGTTTTGGGCCATGGTATCTCATCAGAAGTGTTGATCCCAAGTATTGGGTCTATGGTATTGTTTTGTTATGGTTTTGGACCATGGTATTGAGTAAGGCCTAAGACTATAAAAGGAGAAGAAGTTCATTAGGAAAAGACATGAAAAATACTTGAATATCTAATGTAGTATGAGATCCAGTATGGAGGATATGGGTTACGATGCATTGCTTGATCTGAGCTAAGGAGGGATCTCACCGATTGATGGAGAACAAGATCTAAGGATAGATCGGGATCAAATTGTTTGAAATGAATCATCTTTATATGGTTTGATCATGGATAGACTAGATCTGAATTATTGATGCATGTTTTATTGTACGCATGTTATGATCTGGGTATGACTGATGTCTAAAACAACCGCAAAGTCATGATTGAATATGTATAGATCTATAAACGGGTTTGATTCATCGTAGTAGCGTATACATAATGAAGTATGATGTTTGAAGTTGCAGTTAGGTTTGATTGTTATTGCGGAGTTCTGTAGTTGGCTCTGTGTTCTGGTGACTGTGTTGTTGACAGGGTTTCAGTGATTGAGTATTGGGTGATTCAAAGATTGATGATGCTAGTGTTGATTGATTGTGTGATTCAATGATATTGATGGGTCCAATATGAAAATAGGATGAAATGTGGCCTTCAGATTATAGCGTTGTGCTTCAGGAGTATCCGTCTGAAAATGTATGAAACGTCGTACCTAGAGGAATAAAGAGAAGGTTATTGCCTTTTGTACGTCGGCACCTACGTACTAGTACATCAGCTAGCACAAGAGCTAAGGGGGTTGTAGCTCCCTTCCAGGAGAGTCTGAAGAATGAGAGAAGGTTGTAGCCTTCTGCAGGTAGAAGCTTGCGTACTAGTATAAGACTGCACCAGTACATAATTCTTGTAAAAGAAGTTTCTTACTAAAAGAAGATAGAGACGAATTGCAGTAGGTGATTTTCACCCACATTGGGTTTCCACCTTATATCATTGTGTTCATGTGTACTTCTTGTGTGTGATGATCTGTTCTATTTTACTGCACCTACTTAATATACATATGGTTAAAGAAGTTCTGATGCACTAACTAAAGATCAACATTTAATGGATTAGACACAGTTGTGTATACACGCGGGTTCCCTTAATTGAAGTAGCATATATGTATCTAGGTATGGAAATGAAAAAGATTTATTAATTTGATAATATTGATTTACCCCCCGCCCCAGTATTATTTCCAACAATTGGTATCAGAGCAGGTCCTTTGGTAGAAGCTTGATTGCTTAAAGGAGATCCGTGGAACTATGGGAAAGAAGCTTAAGAAGAAAGCACCTAAGAAGAAGAAGACATCTCAGAAGAACTATGACAATGGGTGTATGGATTGGGGAATATGTGGAAGAAGCACATCAGGTTCATAATCACTTCAGAATGAATATGAACAAGATCTATCAAGTATGAATTTGTTATCCTCTGGTGATACATCTATTTATCCTCTCAAAGATGATGAAAGTGATAGCGAAACAACTGAATTTGCGCTTATGGGTGAACAAGAAAGATATCAATTAGAGGGAGAATTTAAAAGGCTTACAGACAAAATTAGAGATCAACAAGATCTGTTGAACAAGAAGGAATGTGCCTTCAAAGAAGAATGTACCAAACTAAAAGCTCAACTAGAGGAGGGAAATAAGGTAAGGAAGTTATTCAAGGAAAAATGTCAAAAGTTGCAGGATGAAGTGACATCATTAAGAAATGAATTCAATGAAAGGAGCACAATCATCAAGGAACTCAGAGATAGATCTAGTTATTATGAAGGGCTTGAAGCTACAATCTGCTCGCTAAAGGAAGATCTTGAAGAATCAAAGAAGCAGAATAAAGGACTACTCCAAGCTATTGAAAAACAAGAGAACGGAGTTCTTTAATTAAGACATAAGTTGGAACAAGAAAGAAAAGTTGAAGAAAACATGAAGAAGCAGCATCGTGAAAGGGAAGAGAAACTTCAAGTTGAGGTAAATATTCTAAATGATAAATTAGAAGAAAAGGATAAGCTCTTATGATTTCAAGATAGTAATAAGATCTTGGATGATATTCTTAGTAGTCAAAGGTCTCCTACTATCAAAACTAGTCTTGGCTTTCATGAATCTGTTGAAAAAGAATCTAGTTCACAAAGTAAGACAAGGGAATCTAATGCAAAATCTGAAATGCTCAACAAAGAGATGAGAGGTCAACCCCATTAGCAGCCAAGGAAAGAAATTCTTCAAAGAAAATCTTTTACTCCTCCGATAAATAAGGTTGAATGTTATGTATGTCATAATCTTGGACATGTTGCAGCCAGATCCAGAAGAAGAATGGTTCAAGATCATCACCTAGAAAGATCATCATGGTCCAGGTACTTTAATGGATATTGTTTTTCTTGCAATATGTTCGGTCACAAAGCTGTTGATTGCTATAGAAGGAATATGAAACATGTAAGATGTTATGCATGCAACAAGCTTGGACATATATCCAAGGAATGCAAGAACAAAGTATGGGCACCACACCAAAAGGAGAAAACATCAACAGACTTGAAGATATGGAAGAAGAAGGAAGTCCAGTCAGGAAGATGTGGCACAACACCATATACAGACATAACAAACTCAGGGGGAACTGAGAGTGTAAAACTTCAGTGTCCTAAATCTCATACACAAGTTGCATAAAAGGAAGTTGCGTATATACGCGAGTTACAAACTGCACAGTCGCGTATATGTCAGTCTGAGGAAAAGCAGTAGGGACAGGCTTAGAAAAAGGGTCTGATATGATTCAGTCTATTATTTGTTCTATTTGATAATGGTTACAATATGCTGATGATGTGAGGAAATGTCTTGATACTTGTATGATGTTTAGAAGTGTTTTTTTCCTAACTTGACGATGATAATTCCTTGATACTTCCTGCTGATATATGCATGATCAGATCTGATAGTAAACAAGATGGCACAGGTTTAGGGGGAGAAGATAATCTTCTAATGCTGCATTGTTGGCATTATGGTTAGTAGTCCTTGGTGATGATGCTTATATGGCTAAGTGATATATCTTGCTATGGTTATGAGTTGTCCATGATAAAATCTCATATGTTTCTTGGGGTTGCATAGTTGATGTTCAGATCAGATTTGTTGTTGATAATGCATATATGGTGCTTACATTGTGATCTTCATAAGGATAAGGAGAAGTACAAAGCCTGTATACACATCTTCATTACTTGATGATGAGTCTATCATATGATTCTGAAAGATCATATAATATAGTTGATGCAAGTCTCCTATTGTTCTTGGCTCTCATGTGGATGAGGATTGTTGCGGTTGATGATCTTGAGCTAAAGTTACATAGTACTATATACAATATGTTGGATACATGAATGATTACTCAAAATTGCATTGTTAGAGACATGATGATGATAAAATGACAGATTGATACTTACATATGTTGATCGATACAGATGTCCCCGAATGATGATACATGGATGATATATAATATCATGCAGATCTTGATGTTGATGAGATGGCTATGATGTATTTCAAGAGGATGAGTTGATATCTATATGCAGACATACCTTGCTATAGGACATTTACATGGTTTCTGATCTGAATAGTGATTGAAAGATGCTACTGATATTAGTTATTGATGACTTTCATAGTCTTGCTCTAGATATTTCGTCTCTATGTCATATATGTCTTTTGTTATCAAGGTCATGTAACGACCTATTTTGGTTTCCCCACTATGCCTAGGATGAATGATGTAATGTACTTGTTTATCGTGAGTAAACTTTTGATGTAAGCCCACTTGGTTGGTTGAGTCAATATTTGTATATCCTCACTTGGTTGAGAGATGGATGTGTGTATGAGTCTTTGGTGATAGGAAGGTCATTTATGATAGAGTCATGTTCTTCTTGTAGAACATCTTTTTGCAGATCTTGCCTACAGTCAGGGGGAGCATGAATAGCACACTTCGGTAGTGCAGAGACTCAGCATGTACTTAGGGGGAGCATGGAAATATTGGTACACCTTGGCATATACAAAGGGGGAGCTCATTTAGAAATTTCAGCAAGCAATCAGGGGGAGTATGGACAGCAGAATGTTTATCAAAGGAAGAGAATATCTTGGCATGCCCTTTGCCCTTGATGTCAAAGGGGGAGCGTGATTTGATATTGTTGCCATCAAGTCCAAAGGGGGAGATTGTTGGCATTATGATACATATGTTGTACTTGATGGCAACCCCCTCATCTTAGATGATAAATTATCAGAGAAAATTTCACACACTTTCATGAAGAGAAAAGTTCCTTTCATATAGATAAAAGTTCATGCACTTTCTTGCAGAGAAAAGTTCCTTTCATACAGAGAAACATTCACGCACTTTCATGCAGAGAAAAGTTCCTTTCATGCATAGAAAAGATCACGCATTTTCATGAAGAGAAAAGTTCCTTTCATGCAGAGAAAAGTTCATGCACTTTCATGCAGAGAAAAGCGCACACACATGGGAAATCTTATGGTTGGTGCATGGTATTAGTCCTTGGTATTTGATCCTATGGTTTTGGGCCATGGTATCTCGTCAAAAGTGTTGATCCCAAGTATTGTGTCCATGGTATTGTTTTGTTATGGTTTTGGACCATGGTATTGATTAAGGCCTAAGACTATAAAAGGAGAACAAGATCATTAGGTAAAGGCATGGAAAAAGACTTGAATATCTAATGTAGTATGAGATCTAGTATGCAGGATATGGGTTATGATGCATTGCTTGATCTGAGCTAAGGAGTGATCTCACTGTTTGATGGAGAACAAGATCTAAGGATAGATCGGGATCAAATGGTTTGAAATGAATCTTCTTTATATGGTTTGATCATGAATAGACTAGATCTGAATTATTGATGCATGTTTTATTGTACGCATGTTATGATCTGGGTATGACTGATGCCTGAAACAGCTGCAGAGTCATGATTGAATATGCATAGATCTATACGCGGGTTTGATTCATCGTAGTAGCGTATACATAATGAAGTATGATGTTTGAAGTTGCAGTTGGGTTTGATTGTTATTGTAGAGTTTTGTAGTCTGCTCTATGTTCTGGAGACTTTGTTGTTGACAGGGTTTCAGTGATTCAATATTGGGTGATTCAGAGATTGATGAGGCTTGTGTTGATTGATTGTGTGATTCAATGATATTGATGGGTCCAGTATGAAAATTGGATGAAATGTGGCATTCAGATTATAGTGTTGTGCTTCAAGAGTATCCAGTCTGAAAATGTAGGAAACGTGGTAGCTAGAGGAAGAAAGAGAAGGTTTTTGCCTTTTGTAGGTTGGCACCTACGTACTAGTACATCGGCGAGTACAAGAGCTAAGGGCATTGTAGCTCCTTTCCAGGAGAGTCTGGAGAACGAGAGAAGGTTGTAGCCTTCTGCAGGTAGAAGCCTGCGTACTAGTATAAGAATGCACCTGTACAGAACTATTGTAAAAGAATTTTCTTATTAAAAGAAGATAGAGACGACTTGCAGCAGCTGGTTTTCACCCACATTGGGTTTCCACCTTATATCATAGTGTTCATGTGTGCTTCTTGTGTGTTATGATCTATTTTGTTTTACTTCACCTGCTTACTATACATATGGTTAAAGAAGTTCTAATGCACTAACTAAAGATCAACATTTACTGGATTAATTGAATCATAAGTATTCTAGATATATGGTAGTTGCATTAGACACAGTTGCATATACATGTGGGTCCCCTTAATTGAAGTAGCGTATATGTATCTAAGTATGGAAATGAAATTTTTTTATTGATTTGATAATACTGATTCACCCCCCCACCCCTCTCAGTATTATTTCCAACAAAGGGTGGTGGTGATCTTATGAGCTATAACTTATGATCCTCCATTTGTTATTACTTCTCTTGGTCATTCATATATCACGAATACTTTGAATAAGAAGCTGATAATTATTTCTTTCATAGCTTTTGGAAGGGCTACTACTTCCACGCACTTAGTTACATAGTCGGTACAAACTAAGATGTACATTTTTTGGTTCTATGGTAGATTGAAAGGACCCACCAATTCTAAGGCCCATATTTCAAAGGGCTATATTACCAGTTGTTCCTGCAGGGTGATTTCATTAGCTTCACGTGACCGATCCATTCTTTGGCAGTTGTCACGGGCTTGGACATGCTGTTTGGAATCCTTGAATATTATGGGCCAATAAAAGCCCATATTAAGTACCTTGTGTCTAGTTCAATGATCAACAAAATGCCCACCACAAGGTTCATCATGGAAAAACTTGAATACATCATAAATTTCATATTTCCTAATGCATCCACGAATTTGAAAATCAGAGCCTATGTGGAAGAGATACTCATCTATCCGGGCTGTACTAAACAATCAATTTCCTATCTTGTGGTGATAAATGTGTTGGAAGTTTTCGTGCTACTAGATAACTTGCCACATCCAGATATGAAGGTGTCTGAGCTATTAAGACAAACACATGTTCGTCAAGGAATTGATCATTGGCTAGTGACAGGTCAATTATCTTAGGTACACGAGGTAAGAAATTTGCAATGAGGTTCTCTTTCCCTGGGTGGTTTTTTATGGTATCATTGAACTCTTACAGTAACAACAACCATCGAGCCACCCTTCCATTAGTAATCAGTTCATTAAATAAATATCAGATAGAAGAATGATCAGTGTACAGGAAAAATGGGTATCCTGTAATATAATAACAAAATATATTAATAGCATATACAACAGCGAAAAATTATTTCTCTGTCATTGTGTAGCTTAATTCAACTGGTGTAAGGTTTTTTCTAATATAGTAAATGTGATATGGTTTATTGTCTTCTTCCTGTTCAAGGACATCATCTATCATTGTATCTAATGCATTTGATGGAAAATGGAAGGGAAAATCCCAATTCGGCCCTCTTAATAATGTAGTCATTGAGACTAGCTTTTTAAGATATGCAAAGGCAACATCACATTTGTTAGTTTAGTTAAAATCTATGTTACCTGTTAAGATATAAATGGTGTAGCTATTTTTGAGAATTTTTCTATAAATCGACGATAATATCGAGCATACCCAATAAAACTATGTACCTCTATTGGCGTACGAGGTATGTGTAGATTAAGAATTACCTTGATCTTAGCCAGATCTACTAGAATACCCATAGTAAAGATATAATGTCCTAGAACTACACCTTCATTCATCATCATATGGCATTTTTCATGGTTGAGACATACTCTAGTAGCAATACATCTTTCAAGCACTTTTTCCAAATTCTTCAAATATTGGTCAAAATCATCACCATATGGGGTAAATTCGTCCATATACAGCTTGAACCCTTGTTAATCAAATCAAATAAAATACTCAAGATTGCTCTTTGAAAAGTGGTTGCAGCATTACAGAACCGAAAAGCTAAAATTCTATAAGAAAATTTTCCCCACGTGCAGGTAAATTTTATATTGTCTTGATCATCTGGGGCAATTTGGATTTGATTATAACTGTTGAAGCGGTCCAGGAAGGAGAAAAACTTCTTCCCAGCAAGATTTTGAAGGACTTGGTCTACAATTTCGAGGGGGAAATGGTCTTTCAGAGTGGCCTTATTGAGGTCTCTATAGCCTACACAAATCCGCCATGTCCCATTCTTTTTTGGGATAATGACTAAGTGAGAAACCCATTGTCCATCTGAAATAGGGTATATAAAATTAGCATTGAGAAGATTTTGTAACTCCTATTTGACTGTATCCCTTAGATTTGGATTTGACCTCCTCTGGGGCTACTGAATAGAACATGGATCCTTGTCGATATATATATCATAAGTACATAATTGCGGGTCAATGCCTTTCATGCCTGAATATTCCCAGGCAAAAGCCTTCTTATATTTGCAAAGAATATGGATTATTCTTTCCCGTTGCTAGCTATCCAAATTGTAATTAATGTTGAGGGTTTTACCTAGTTCCATGTTAATTGGTATGTTGTTATGAATGACAATCATGGGTATCTGATCATTGTTTGGACTTGCTAATGGGTCCCCCTAAACTTCATTATCAAGTATGGATTTCAATATTTTACATGTTGGATTCCCTATGGTAGGGATGTGTGAATGAAATTGTTAATTACATTATCTTCTATCTAGTTTTTGAGTTCGAGGGCTTCATCTAATGTCAGAGGGTAGTGCAAGTTTTCTTCTTCGTATCTGGGTAGGTATGGTCGATAAATTTCAATAGGTTGATTGGTTTGGAAGGTGGGTGTAGGATGACATTTTTGTTGTCTTTTCCTTTGGTAATTTTCATATTTCCTATTCGACATCCTATATGTGTGTGTCTTTTGTTGCCAAACATGGCCTCCTTAATATTAGAGGGTGATTATCCATTCTATTTCTTATATTAATGACCACAACATCTACCTGGTATTCCGAGGAGTCCATAGAGACAATAATATCTTCTAGAATACCTTAGGTATGACTACCAATCTATCAGCTAACTCTAATAAGGTTGAAGTTGGCTTTAAATATGTAATGACCATTGCAGGTTTCATGAGTTAAAATATTGATGGCTGCTCCTAATTCTACCAAGGTATTTGGAAAGGTGCAACCTTGAATTTGGACATTTACTAATGGATTGCCATAGTCATCATACTTGATAGGTACCTATTTTCCTCAGATGATATCAGATAATAATGCTAAAACATGAACTGTTTGCGGGTCTTTAGGTTTCCTTCCAGGCTTTTTACCACATAACTGTTTGATTATTTTGGCATAGATTGGAACATCTCATATAGCCTGAAGGAGTGGAACTTTTATACATAAATTTTTCAATTCCCCTAAATGATCAAAATCAAAATAAATGTTTGTTTTGATTGTTCTAAGTCTTTCAGGGAATGGAGGAGAAGAAGTTGTGGTTTTTTCAGAGCTCTGTTGATTGATAACATCATCAACTAGTTGTGTTTCAACAATAATTATGTTTGGAGGTTTTATTATAGGTTGATCTTCTATTCTTATTTCATTGTGTTCTGGTTCCTGATTAGCTTTATCATTCTCACGGAAGACAACTCATCTAGATCTCAACCATAGTTCATTGCATGCTAGAGGATTTACTTTATAGTCTAGATTTTTTATAATTTGTACATGTTGAACAAGTATTTATTCAGATTAGGATTTGGTTGATCTGGTAATTATGGTCATATTGGTGGTTGGGGATTCGAAGGTAATTGAAATGGATCTTATAAAAATGGCTGAGACTGGGTTGGTTAATTGGTGCCCTTGGGTGCTGCCAATTTTGAGGCCACATTGAATTTTTCAAGGATGGATTATTCCATTATGAAGGGTAGGGATTGTTGGCTACATTTCTCCAGGATTGAGTGGAATATTGTTTATTGTTCCATACAAACCGAACAAATGGTTGATTTGGGCAATGTTGTGTGGTATAAATCTAGGATTTCCAAGTGGATTTAAAATATGGATGTCCCTACAATGTAGATGTTGGGATTTGTTGTTGAACATATTTTCCCAAAAAAAAAAATGTATATTGCATCATACCTAAGGGATGACCCTGCAATTGTGATTGTTATGCTATAAGATATGTTGGTTCTCGATCTTCTACTTCTTCCTTGAACATAGTCTTCAATCCTAGGTGTGATGGACATCAGTTTATTGAATGTTCTTTAGGGAAAATAGTGCATGTTTCAATTGTATCCAGTGGACATTCCGTATGGTTGTGATTCTTCTGGAAATGTGGACAAAATATGGCTAAGGCTCATTCTAGATTAGCTTTTTTTTCCTTGCATGCAAAAAGTCCAACTGTGTGCTCAATGTGCCCAACATATCAGGTTTAAAATCTCCTAAAACATTACCTATTTCCGCTTGAGTTACACCTCCACCTGGAGTTTTACTGGGTTGAGTGAAATAATCTGTAAGTCGAGATCTGGTCCGTGTAGTTCCTTGTGAACACGTGATACACAATTGAACATTATTATTATATTATTTGTTGGAAATATTTCCTTGCGCCATCAAATTTAGTATCTCTATCCATTCAGATTTCACGCCTTCAATTAAAGTAGTTTCCATCACTTCCTCTAGTAAAGTAGTGTAAGGTAATCTGTGTACGTTGTATTGAAATATCTCAACATATTCCTGTAAGGTTTAATCATCATTTGTATTCATTTTAAAGATTTAATCTTTTAAATCCCTATATCCACAATAATCCTGATATCTTGTAAGAAAAAATCTTTTCATTGCATCCCAAGAATCTATAGTTCCACTCCCTAATCCCATGAACCAATGTAGAGTTGCTCCCTTCAAAGTGGAAGGAAACAACTTCAGCTTCTATAGATCAGTTCTATAATCATACCCTCTACATATAACATCAAATTCAAATAAAAATGCATCAGGTTCCTCTAGAGTCATCCCATCAAAGGTTGGAATACTTTGTTATGGGATGGATTTCATAGGAGCACTACCCAATGGATCGAGTATAGGATATTATATGGTCGAGGTCTGAGTTCAAGGTCATTGGATTGGATTTGGGGAACCTAATTTTCCATTTTGTTAAAAAAATTATAATAATTTTTAGGTATTTCATAATCAGGAGGTTTAAGCAAGGGGATTTACTAAGTTCAAACCTCGAGGGGGCCTTACTGCACTACTTAGATCAAGGAATTCAGATATATTTTCTCGGATTGGAGTCGTAAGGGGTCCAAGTTCAGGAACGTGTCGGCCTGTCCTAATAGGTCTAGATTCTATTCCAATCGTTTCTCCCTCCCCTTCTTTCAATTTCTATGAATTCCCCTCATTGGGAGGACTCTGATACTTGATAAGTGTATCTTGAAATCTTTGTTCCAATCCTTATGTATGGCTGTGTATCTCAATGTGTCCTGTAGTTGATCGTTTTTCTACTAAAGGTGTAATAATAAAGACCTTCCTAGATGTTGTTCGAGGTCCTACTAATGCTTGAGATCGATATTTTCGAACGATTTCTTCTGTGAAGGTTGATCTCCCAAGGCTCACTCGACCCTAGGTTTTTGTCCTTTTTGGTAGAGGTTTTTGTTCTATCGCTACCTGGTTCTTGTTTTTGTTCTTAGTCATTCACACCTACATAATTCAAATCTATCAACCAAAGGTGGGCACTCACACAATCTCTTTACTTTATTCATATGTAGGTTCTTGTGTCCCATGTTTAATACTCATCACTTCAAAGATATGATCTATCACTCCTTTGATGACCTCCTCCACAACTGTGCAAAAACGTTGGGTGCTAAGTTGTTCTTAACGAATCAACCCAATCCTTTATCCATTAATTTATCAGCCTAGATTATGTCTTTCTGTTACATGGTTGTTAGAACAATGTATGTAGGAATAGTGGTTTAAATTATAGGAGTGTATGCAAAACTATCATAAAGAAAAAGCTATGGAAAGATACTTTTAAAAAGCATTAATTCTATCTAACAGAAGCTATGCAAATATATTTTAAACAAACATTAAATCTATCTAAATAGAAAGGAACCACTCTGTGAAAATTATGGAACTACATAACTACTTCAAGAATAAACATTAAATTCCATTATTGGCTTGAGGGGATTTTTACCCAGGTTTAGAGTTAGTTTCGCTAACCAAAACAACCCTATACTACTGACCCTTTGGGCAACAACCCACTTAGCACAGGTTGCAGTCTCATCCGAGACAATATTGGGGGATGCTAGCACTAGGTTTCTACATCCAAACAGCTATGTGATGTGAGGGTAAGGTGTTTCTTCAGTTCATGCCTCTTCTGACCTTCACCAAGCCTTATCCTTGAAATCCAAAAACTTAAAGCGATTTTCAGTTGAACGAACTTGTGAAATTCACGTAAATGTTTAATTCTGCATAAAATAATGGATAACAATAGATCTAGATCTTCGCTAAGTAATTAGGGTACTAATACAAATAAATGACATTCAATTAAGTGTAAATGTATAAAACACATAAGTATATAAATTGGACAGAAAATTTCTTAAAATATTCTTTATTATTTTAAATCTTCAATATACAAACTTTCCATATCCTGTGCACATAGCTGCAGGGACCTGCCCACTTAGCTACAAAATTACAAAGGTGTTTGTGAACATAGGAGTAGGAACCTTCCCCTTCACCCAAAATACAAAAATATCTTACACTTATAGACTCAAAACATATCCAATCTGACTGAATTCCTTTTTTAATACTTGCTAAGACACCCCTTTATATACTTTTCCCTATTAGAATACCATGCTCTGAAAACCATGGGCAGAGCTCAAACAATATAAAGATGGGTTTTGACCTTCATAACACCCCTTGACTCCTAGTAACCTATGAATTTCATGCTCCTCTCCTTAAAATGTGGAGGCTTTACAATATCTTAACAAAACTTCACCAAGGGAACCCCATACCAACAGGCCCCCAAGACAAACACGTGACTCGTCCCTAAGTCACTATACTGGTATGCTTCGTATCTTTTCTTTTAGGCTACCGAATGAAGACTTCACTGGGTGAAGTGCCTTCATGCATTGTGTTACTGACTATCAAAATTCTTCGACCAAATTCTCTATAGTCAGTCCTTCTATTGCTAAGTCGATTGTCCACTGTGTTTGCTGCATACTTTTGAGCATGCCTTCCAAAATCTGTAAGAGCTTCCCCTCCTCTTCTTCCTTAGGCTCCATCCATCCAGCGATAACTGCATCCTCTACTAGTCTCCTCAATTTGTGCCTGCAGTGATGTCCATCTTTCAACAGAGTGAACCGTTGCACAGGTGCTGAGGTATGCGCCATTGCCTTGATCTCCTCATACTTCAGTTGCTTGACCTAGATGTCTACTTCAATATTTTTCACCTGTGCGTCCTCCTGTAGTGAGGTCCACAGTTACAACATTTCTTTGAACATTTGGATAGAGTCCTTGACTACAACTTTGTGCTTTTCCCTATCTTTTCTTATGGCAAACTCGCAATGCTCTGAGACCTCTGGTGGCATGGTGGGATGTGGCTTCAATTGATCCTCAGTAGTTTAAATCTGGAGATCAAAGCAAACCTTATCCACCTATGTGTCTAACTCTCTAAATGCATCTTCCATATAGTTTACTTTATCTTTGGGAGGAACCTCAGATTGATTTTGGAGCCCTGGAAGCTCACCGAATAGTTTGGAAATGACCTGCTCCAGCTACTTCCTTCGTGCAGCTACCTCATTGCAATATTGGAGAGATTTGTGCCTTTCATCACACATCTGTTGGCTTATGATCTTTGCATATTTCATCACCATGAGAGCCCATTGCTCTCACATCTTAAGCTCATCTTCTACACCTTGATCTATCTCATGCAATGTGTGCAGAGGGAGAGTTGTCAGGTTAATACACATTTTCTTAGCCTATTGCACATTATCCTTATCTATAGCATCATTTAAGTGTAGAGATCCATCAGGAAAGCGTATAGCACGACATTCTAAACTGAGTACCAACTCCACACTGTCTTATTTCGTTGGTTCTATGCTCACTTGAGACTGGCTGGCTTAAGCCACACTTGCTTGAACTTGGCTCACCTGAACTTGCAAGTGTTTGAGGCCCTTTTGATCCTTCGTCAATGCCAAGTGGTATTGCTATTCGATGTGGCCCCATATATCTTTTGTTGCAGACCTCACAGTATTCCCAATTTCATCAACATCCCCCTCAGTGAGGACCATGGCCTCCTGGCCTACAGACTTATTAGATTTTTGCTTCTTATGTGCACCTCTTGCACTTGTTTTCTGCCTTCATTTAAGAATAAATGGAGAGTTAATGTCCTCTACATTGAAATAGTGATCTTCGCTACCCTGATCAGGTTTTTCAGTATGTTTCTCTTCTTCTTGCTGGTGCTTTGGTTACTGCGCAATATTATTTTCTAGGTCAATAGTCACCTTCTTATTTTCCTTCGACATATATTTAATACTCTCTGTTGCACCCTCTAAAATTTTCATTAGAAGTAGCTAGTCAATCAACCACTGAAGGAATAGCTGGGATATATCTTCCTCAGTGACCAAAAATGGAAACGCCATCCATTTCTTCATCAAATCACACCTTGTACGTATGTATACATGGTGGAAATTAGCCTTAAAGTCAGAGATGCACCGATATTCCTTGAATAGACTTAATGACAATCTTGGATTTTGTATTATCACCACCCACAGGTCCATTTCGAATAATACCCAGAACATCTTATTTTCTATCCCGTGGGAAAGGTCCTTTGTTGGCTAAAGAAAAGAGAATTTTGCATTGTCACATAACTCTAGATCTGTAGTGAGGAACTGTGAATCATCTAGTGTCCTCCAAGCGATTATTGCGATAAAAATTAAGAGCCATGAGTAGTGGAATTCTTTATCGTCCTCTTGTGCTTCATGGCAATCTTTGAGGATTTCTTCACATAGATACTTTTCCCAATTGAATTGAATGCCCTTACTATACTACGCAACCAAGGATACCACTAGTATTGGAACTTCATCTATATGACACTTCCTCATGATCTTTCCTGCCAAAATATGTGTAGTACACCACACAAATTCGTCTGAGATGGAACTGATGGCATATCCCTAGACTTGTTGACCAACCCGAAGTCACTTTTCATTCGATCTGTGAGCTTTTTCTCCTGCGACATCCCCACAAAAGCATCTATGGGGTTCACGCCATGATAGGTAAACGTTGTGATTCTCTTCATCAACATGTAATCAATTACGATGGGCTCTCCCCACCATAGGCACCCATCATGGACGAGTGCTAACAACTACTGCACAAAAATAGTGTTGATGTTATTGCGACTAATGTGTGGGATGTATATAATGTTTAGAAATCATGTGCACTCAATAGAGGCCATTGATTTGGTTGGTTCAAGTCTAGTGAAGCCCACCTTCTCATAATACATTGCTTTTAGTCATTTTTTGGGTTCGAGTTGTGGAAATTTCTCATGGTCGCCCAAATCCCAATCTTCCATGCGAAGCTGGGGTAGGCTTGGAAACAAGTTGTCTTCAACAAGCACTTCCTCTGGCAGCAATAGGGTGGATAGCTTAATTTTTATATAGTTCGGATCCTTAGTCACCTTTGAGGTAGCCTTTTGTAGTGGCATATATGGTGGCAACCGAGAAATTAGCTATGCTTGTTTTACATTGATATCCTGAAACCTCTCATTCAAATATTCTTCATACAAGTCCTACGGTTCCATTGGCTACTTGTTTTTATCCATTTTTCCCCTATGTCGATGGTTTGTTGGAATTTTCTGCAGCGATTGTCAAACCAGTGTCTACTGCTATTTTTCTTGTTTTTCTCTCCCGCCATGAAAGAAGTAGGCTTCTGCCTTAATGACCTAAGTGTTGTAGCATGGATTGGCCATGTTGTAGTCATGATGTCCCCTACTCCTCTCTTCAAAAAATATTTCTTAACTTCCTTCCAACTCAAGTAACCAGACATGCAACAACACACTCATCTCTTTAAGCACGAGATCACATAATGAATTCTCAAGAAGAAAAGTGTCCCAATGTGCAGCAAGTTGTGATATTCATAACTGATTTCAAATTCAAATTGTTCATTCCACCTCAGATCTTCCTCATAAATGCAAACTTGGTGACAAATTTTCCCAAATTTTTTCCTTAATTGCATTTCCCCCTCTCCTTTCAATGAAAAAATCGTTGTCAAGTGAACCATATTTGTTTCAATGGTCACTTTCCAGGAAAACTACACGGGACTCCTCCTTGTGGCACAACTACCTTTCGCATATTCCACATGTGCCATCTTCCTAAACATCGCACAACCTTCGTTCCTCGATAGAATTTTTTCTTGGTAGTGTAGTTTATAGTCTTGCACTATCCTTCAACTGCCAAAAGCACTAATAATTTCTTGTTGCCATGTAGTTATTGGACGAGGGTGGGATCATCCCCATAAACCTTCAATTTTCATTCGCTGACCCTATAAGGAAACACCTCCCCATTCAACTTCGTGAGTTGAACTACAACACCATACGAAATATCCTTAATCTCATACAGTCATAGCCAATGAATCTGTAACTTCCCCGAAAATTTGATAAACTTGCTATCATACACCAGGAGGAAATCACTATTCTTGATACTGTGCTACTTAATGTGGTCTTCCTCCAACACAAGATATTGCGCGAGGCATTCCTCCATCGCATCACAATCTTCCATCTCGGTTACTATTGTTATCCTTAGGCTAGGCAATATGTAATAAATTGACATCACTTCTTCTTGTTAATAAACTAGTCATAATGGTGCTTTCCTAGTTAATTTCTTACAGGTCATCCTATAGGCCCATAGAACCACAGGTATGCATACATCCCAATGATTCCTATTAACATTGCAACCCTTTGTTAGGTCATTCTCCAAGATCATGTTGAAATATTTGACAGTTCCATTCACCTGGGGGTGATAAGGTTTACTCTTTTAATGGTACATCTGGAACTCTTCTCTTAAGTTCAAACTTGTGTCATTTAGGAAGTGTGAACCTTTGCCACTCATCAAAATCTTCAGGCATCCAAAACTTGATAGAATAAACTCGAATATAAACTTCACAGTGCCTTGGCCCACCTGGTTAAGTATTGTGTTGCAATGATAGATAACGTGCTCCCGTCTTCTTCCCTAGTGGCTGAATAGGTCCAATGATGTCAATTTCCCATTTATCAAATGCTTGTAGCATGACTTGTAGATTTAACAGTAGTTCCTCCTTTAATGATGACCTTATGATCCTTTGACACACATCGCATGCAATACAGTACTCCTTAGAATATTTATGTACTGTAGGCCACCATAATCCATCTCACAAGATCTTTTGTGTTGTTCCCTTGCCTACATAGTGTCCTTCGACGACACAACCATGCTCTTCAGCTAGAATAGTATGTCTTTAATATTCAGGCACATATCAGTGCAAAAATTTGTCCAACCCAATCTTATATAATTTTCATGCAATCATGGAAAAATATGCAACCTAGATAACTAATTCCTTCTTTTCTTGTGGTGTATAACCTTATGGAGCTACATTAGTAGATAAAAAATGAATAATTTTTGCAAAATTCTCATCCGCAAGTCTAACAGCGAAGAACTGCGCGTCAGACAACCCTTCATCAATATTCATGGGCTCTTCACCATTCTCAATCTCAGAGAAGTGATCATGTCAAGATCTCCTAGGCTTAATGATCAATTTAAAATAATACTCCTCAAAAAGAGGAAACCATATAAAAATTCCCCCACCCCCAACACAGGCTTATTGACGAAGTACTTCAAAGAAGAATGGTCCATGTACATTTCAAAGTTTGTAGCTAGGAGATAATGCCTAAATTTTTGTAGCGCATAAATCATGGCCAATCCTTCTGGATCTGGGGCTCAATAGCTCCTCTGTTCCTTAGATAGTTGATGACTAGAAAAGGAAATTGGGTGATCAATATCTCCTTCCCCTAGTTGAGTTAAGAAAACTCCCAATGCTATACAAGATGCATCCACATGCACATGAAATTCCTTCTTGCAATCCAGGAATACTAGGATTGGTTTCGTAACCATATTTTCTTTCAGGTTATCCAATCCCTTCTGATACTCATCGTCCAAGCAAAATGTAGCATCCTTATTTAACAACTTCTCCTTGGGTACAATGATCTCCGCATAAACCTTAATAAACTTCATGTTGTACCCAGTATGTCCCAAAGTCATGCATAGCTGTTTTACATTCCTAAGGGGCTCCAAATTGATATTTATAGAAATCTTAGCAGGGTCTACCATCAATCCCTACTTGTAAACAACATGTCCCAAATGTATTCCACAAGGTACACAAAAAATTCATTTCTTTATATTCAAGGAGATCTAATATTTTCTATATATATCCAACATCAAGTGTGGACTAGAGACATGCTTCTTGGCTAGGCCAAACACTATCCAATTATCAAAGTAGGCATCCTAAAATTTGTGAATGGATTCCTTGAACATTGTGACTACCACCCTTGAGAAAATTGCAAGATATTTTTTTAGTCTGAATGAAATGACTATATATTGAAAATATTCCCATTCAATAGTTAAGGTATTCTTGCTTCTATCCTCTAGTAAAATCTTAATTTGGTGATATCCTGAAAATACATCTATGAATTAATAAGCTTCCTACGATGTAGGGAATGGATCATGTACATATGCATCATTTAACTTTTGGAGATCTACGCAGATCCTGATATCACCCTTCGTTCTCTTCTCCAAAGCCACCATAGGACTAACCCATTTTGATTCTTCTATGGGCTCAATTATTCCTTCGATGAGCATCTTATCGAGTTCATCTCTTACCATTTCCTTATATTTTGGATTCAACCAATAGGGGCACCACTTAACAACGTCGCATCTGGTTTTAGATTGAACTTCATCATACCCAAATCTCCTACTATCCACTTCAAGTTAGAGAACTTAGTTGGGAATAAATTCTGATATTGATGTAATAATTCAGGGATCTTATCCACTATGTCTTCATCCAAATAGTCACCAATGTCCGCAAACTTTTGTTTTTCTTCTCAACCAATATTTACCTGTTTTGTGTGCACTGATTGTGAGATACCAGGGATCTCCGTATCAGGTATAGCAATTTCATGTTGTCCCTCTAACTCAGGGATATTAATATTCCATGGATCCTCATTGCATTCTTCTGTAGTAAAATTGTAACATTCTAAAGCATGTTGTATCTGCATACTCCAATCAGGTAGTATCCAAGTGATAGGCTCTACGGGTGTTTGGAATAATTCTTCTTTAATCTCCTGAAGCTCTTCATCAATGCATTAGAACTCATCTTCAAAAATAAATGTTAGCAAGAAAATCTCCTTCATTTCATCCCAATCAACAGTCCCATGTTGCAACTCCATCTCTAAATACCAGTTCCTTGGGATAACTTCCAATGCATGAATAAAGATATGTACCTACTCTCGCTAAGGTACCTTACCCCACACCTTAGTCCATTAAGCCAGATGTTTGTGCAGATCATCCTTTCCTATGTACTTTTCAGTAGGTTAGGTGTTTTTATAGCCAAATCTTAATCGCATCATTCTACGATACTCCTTCCAATCAACAGAATTATCCCTATGTGTACCCCACCATCTTGCACGCATAGCTCTCAACGCTAGATCTAAGGCCTGGAACCGATGTTCCTCTGGTGCGTCCCTTTCAAAATGGTCAATAAATGTATTGACATCATCCAATCAATCATAATAAGGAAAATTACATACCTTAGTAGATATATAGTGTAGTGACTTTGTAATATGATTACATCGTAGTGTAGACACCTCATGCAATTGATTATACCAATTTCCTAATTCTTCATCTAAATTTGATTGTCAGGAACTATCCTTCTCCCAGCTAATCATTCCATCCACAATGGGATTGATCTAATCTTAATTTATTGTCATTAGCTTGTAGATGTGCTCAATGTATTTGTCTTCATAGTAATCATGGTTTGTTTCTATGTATTGCGCACCTTCTGTTGGATCCAACGGAACAATAACTCAAAGATCATTCATTTCAAATACCATGTCACACTTCTTTAAAATAATGATTGCATCCATGTAAAAGGCCCAATCAATCCTGAGCAATTTTGTGTATGGATTTATGTCATGTACTCTCTCAATAACTTTAAAATATGTTACTACTCTTGCACTTTCAATATCTAGAGTTACTCCACGTAGGTGACCCATTAGAATTATCTTTTGTTGATTCGCCATGCATAGCTGAATTGGTGACCAATGTAACTTAGGGTTCCCCATATATTCCCAATTTTTGTTTGGAGGTACGTTAGCATCACATCCCGAGTATAGGATTACCTAGTCCATTTAGAAATCACCAATATGTGATGTCAATTGGATCTCCCTAGTAGTTCTCTTCTTGCTTTGATTCACCTTATTGACTCTGTGTTGTTCTAGTAACAGCTTATCCTTGCTGGTGCAATTATCTATCTTCTCTTGTAGTCCTTATACTAAATTCTAGTCCCGTAATAACTTCATGCAGGTCTATAGAAATGATTTTAACACCATGGGATCGAAATCCTTCGTCGAAGTAGCTTCTTCAGGTTTCTCCTTTTGTGGAACTATCGATATCTGATTCTTGGATGTAGAAGCACTTGAATCTATAAAAAAACTCTTTCCTCCAAGAACGTCTCTTATTCTCTATGTAAATCAAACCAATCATTCTTCTCACCAGCATTTCAAAATCATAGATCCAATCCTGGATATTTTCCTTCGACCTTGTCTTCGCTAGTGGCTACACCACTTCACATGGTCATGTTGATAATACGATCATATTTTCTTAGCTCATATCTCATCATCTGAATATTCTACATTGGATGTTGGTTCTTATTCTCCTACATCTTTGTTATTAATACCCGAAAATCTTCTATAACATGATCAAATTACCAACAGTATTGACAAGAAGGGTGAGTTGGATTCTGACAGTCGCGCACAAAGTGTCCTGGTTCTCCATACTTGTAGAAAATAATATGGCCCTGACCTATTCTAGCTCTTCCTCCTCATCCTCTTCCTCATCCTTAGAATCCTCCGTGAGTTGTAGGTCAATCTTTATCATTCTGCGCACATTTTTCAACCTGAATTATATATAGTGGAGTATTTTCCATCATTAGTTCATAGCTTTGACAATTCCTTTCATCATTACCAACCGATTTACAAAAATTATAAAAGAGTTTCTTTCAAGACTGTATAAACTTTTGTAATAGAGAATAATTATTTGTTGAATGTTGTCCTGACACTTGGCAGATGCTACCCCAGGCACTTATGCTGGTGCTTGATCCAACGAAATATTCTCACTTTAGTGGTTTAGGACCCCCTATAGTTATATAATCCCAGAATATAGGACACTGATATTTATGATGATATTTAGCCTTACACTTTGTGGACCAAAATTCATAATTTGTTTCTGATTTAACCTCCTTGCCCTTCTTCAGATCTCCATATGCATGCTTTCTAATGTGACTCGATGTGTTCAAATCCTATATTCATGTCTAGAATCAGTGAAGCTTCTAGCTTCATCATGATTTCCAATGCTTTGCCCTGAGACCCAATCTTCTGCTAAGTTAATGACAATCTTAAGTGAGGTAATAGCGAAGCTATATACTAGTCCCTATGTATTTCATCTAAAATATGAAGATTAGCTCGGTTCAGTAACAATTTTATTCATTGATCTATATCCCACATGGACTCATTAACCCTATGTTTGATATCCTTTATTCCGATCACACATTGATCTTGAAACTTTGTTTTAGGCCCCTATAATACTAGTATTGCCCCATTATTGTTTTCATTGTATCACTTATTGTTATTATTGTGTGCCTATTGTCCCCATATTATTTTCAGTACGCCCCATAGAAACCCACTATTGTTATTTTTGTGCCCTTATGTTATTACTGTTATGTTGGCTTGATTATATTGTGAACCCTTAGAGTCCTATATATAGAAGGGAGGTTTAGTCATTTGTATAATCCAAGAATTTTCCATTTGTGTAATGTAAATGAGGTTGCCCCCTCGAAGAGGCTGAATTCTAAGGCTTTGATCTAACTTTTCTATCTTTTTGTGAGCTAGTTTCCTAACACTTGGGCTTCCTAAATTATGCATTTAGTGCATGCTTCATGTTAGCTAATGAAGCAGTCAATGAGTCATATTGTATCTGATGTTCTAGGCAAGCTCTCTATCTTGTAGTTTTGTAACCAAGTTCGATTTCTTCATGTCATCATCATTGACATGCTGCTCGTTTGACACAACTTCTGCGATGAACAAAAACTGATTGGGATCCTCTGATCCCTAAAACCTGAATACTGGCATTTTCACTATTTTCACCATACTAAATTGTGGAGGTGGAGAAGGAGAAGGAGAAGGAGGTGGAAGCGCAGGTGTATGAGGCAGAGGTGAAGGTGGAGGTGTAGGGGATGGATGTGGAATTCTAGAAGTACCCTGATATACTGACTGTCTCACGCCTCTAGGCATACTAGGGCTACTTCTTTCTTCTTCACTTTTAGATTCTCCCAATAAAGAACTCTATTCACTTTAAACGAATTTGTCTAGATCTACCCTAAATTTCTTTCCACTTTAGGTAGATCCAATCTAACCTCTCGTAAACATTAAGGTAAAGGTATAATCCCTTTTTCACATAAAAGAATTTTAATCCAGGTTTTTAGTTATTTTAGGTACTTACCTCTCAGACTTTTGAAGAATCATGTTTAGCTTCTCTATAAGACACAAATGTATTTATTGCAAATTCAGTGATGAATCCCAAGATACTATCAATCCAGTGATCAACAACCCTTGCAACCTTATAATTAGATCCTTCAAGTTATTTGACTAATTCAGGAGTCCATAGAATAGGACCATCGTGCTTCCAAGTAGGTTCACTATCCATTAATTTAGACAGCCAAAGAAATCTTTGTGGGCTTCTGTTTAGAGATATCTTTGAAACAACTTTTCTTTTGACAAGCGAAGATTTTGATTCTCTTGAGCTACAAACTCTTGAAAAATTCGATCTATCCACTTCTTGATTTCTTTCTTAGTTGGTATCCACTTACACCACATCACATATCCCTCAAGTAGATCATGGTCCTGACAAAGGAACTGTTTGTTGGATTGAGTGGGCTTGGACCCAGGTTAAGAGTTAACTGTGTTAACCAACAAAACCCTATACTACAGACCCTTTCAGAAGCAACCCACTTAGTGTAGGCTCCAGTCTTACTTGAGCCAATATTGGGGGACAATAGAACTAGCTTTTCACATCTAGATGGCTATGCGATGTGTGGATAAGGTGTTTTTTCAGTTCAGGCCTGTTCTAACTTTCAAAAATCCTTATCACTGAAATCTCCAAACTTAAAGAGATTTTCATTTGAACATAGTCATGAACTTTTCGTAACTGTTTACTCATGCATAAAATAATTTACAACATTAGATTAATATATTCATGGAGTAATTAAGGCACTAATACAGATAAATGGCATTAAATTGAGCATAGATACATAAAAGGCACAAGTATATTAATTATACATAGAATTTCTTGAAATATTATTTATTATTTTAGATCTTCAATACACAGACATTCTAAATCTTGTGCACACACCTGAAGGGGTCCGCGCACTCAGTTGCAGACTTACCAGGGTCTCCATGCACATAGCAGTAGGAGCCTTGCCCTTCACCCAATATACAAAAAGATCTTACACTTACATAATCAAAAAATATCCAATCTGACTAACTACCTTTTTTTTAGTAAGAAACCCCTTTATATACTTTTCCCTATTGCAATGCCATGGTCCACAAACCATGGGCAAAGCTCAAAATAATACAAAAACTAATGGGTTTTGACCTTCCTAAATTCCCTTGACTCATACTAACCTGCGCATTGTGTGCTCTGTTCCTTAAAATGTGGATCCTTTTAAAATATCTTAATAACACTTGACCCATGGGACCCCATCACAAAATCCATTAAACTAATTATCTCACTATAATGAAAAACTTCAGTGTGAATAATGCTTTCAAAAGGAATCTATAATCAATCACTAGTTACACAAAGTTACTGCTAATAAACCAAGGAAATGGAATTTCACTCTATTCTAGAGAAATTATGGAATAACTCACAAATCAGATCTTAAGAATTCATAACAAGTCTAGTAATGTAAATGTAAACATTCACACAGCCAGGTAGAAATATTCAAGAATTCACACAATGAAAAATCATAAATCTAAGGATCTATGCAATGAAATTACGA
Organism: Pinus taeda; assembly: GCA_000404065.3. NCBI lineage: Eukaryota > Viridiplantae > Streptophyta > Pinopsida > Pinales > Pinaceae > Pinus > Pinus taeda. Next base: position 271,380 of record APFE031677590.1, on the reverse strand, counting down.
ATTAAAGACGTTATCTAAGAAACGAAAATTGTGCATATGATATGACAACAATATTTCTATCGATTAGGCCCAAGGTCTCCGAACATAACTACCTTAAAAGAAACTCAATATAAAAGATTAAGGTCGAGTCATTCAAAATTTCATGAACAGCAAAGTAAAGCACAAAAATGTTCTATAAACCTTTAGAGAATTTATGTTGTTCACTTTTACATCTCATCAAGAATAATCATAACATCACCACTCCTCTCTCTTTCTTGGTATAATTTAATATGTATTACAACACATTCTAGCATTGGAATGATAAAGCTATCCTGGGAATTAGAAGATTCTCAAGATCAGCTATTTAAATTAAAAAATCATATCACATCTTTCACGTAATTGTTATGATGCGAATAATTATAAATCTCAAACCACCATGCCAAGGTTAACGTCATAATCCTTAAGACTTGGTATTTCTTCATCTTCTTCAAGGGAAGAACAATTATCGATAAGATTTCCTGTTCATAAAATAATACAGATTTAGAACCAAAAGATATCTAAAATATTCATCTTTACTTATCAAAAAGACAAATTGCTAGAATATTATTAACATCGTTTCTAGAATTTATATCTATCAAATTATTATAAACCAGACTTAAAAACCCTGCAAAATAAATATTAAAATAGTGAAATAATGGGAAAGAAACATAACAATTTCATAACCCAGTTCAAGATGAGTACTGAATTATGTCCTAGTGATGACAAGGAGAAAGAAGAGATGAGCAAGATTTCTTATGCTTCAATAGTTGGCAGTTTGATGTATACCATGGTATGCACAGGACTAGTCATTGCATATTCAATGGGAGTAATGAGTACGTTCTTTGCCAATCTAGGTAAACAACATTGGCAAGTAGTAAAATGGATTCTGAGGTATCTCAAGGGTACTAGTCATTGTTGTTTATGTTTTGGTCATCATGACACTGTGCTTGAAGGATTTAAAGATGCAGATATGGCTGGAGATATGGACACCAGAAAACCCACTACAGGTTATTTGTATACATTTGCAGGTGAAATAGTATCTTGGCTGTCAAGGCTACAAAGAATAGTAGCCCTCTCTACAACAAAAGTAGAGTACATTGCTGCAACAGAAGCTTGTAAAGAGATGTTGTAGATGCAACGATTCCTAGGAGAGATTGTAATAAAGCAAGAAAAGTATGTGGTATATTGGGTGATAGTGAGAGTACCATTTACTTGGTGAAAAACCCAACATTTCATTCAAAAACCAAGCACATTAACTTAAGGTACCATTGGATCCGACATGAGTTGAAGGAAGAACAATTATCCTTGGAAAAGATTCATACATATAGGAACCCTGCTGATATGCTCACTAAGATTCTACCATGAAATAAACATGAGTTATGTAGAGGCATGGTAGGACTTACTGTGACTTGATGACTCTTATTTAGCTTCAAGTGGGAGAGGATATTTAACCTGTTCCTCAATGGCTTTCCATGCAAAACGTGGATACTCTTGCTATTAAAATAGTGTGCACATACTTTCTGGATTTCTCATCTTCAAGGATAGTCTCAAAAGACTTCTTGGCCTCCTTGTTTGGCTTTGTCAAGGCTTCAACAATAGTAGCCTTTCTTGTAGCTTCTAATGAGAGAAGATTCATTCTAAATGACAGCGACATTTTTAGCATCTTTGCATGCCGATATTTTAACTACTCAACATTTATAATTTTCTCCTCCACAATTAGAATATCAAAGACCTTCATTTCCTCTTGATCAAAATGTCATAGGGCTTGCATCTAACCTGATAAGTTTCAAGAATATTTTATGATGAGTTTCGTCAAGTCAATGGTTTCGTTCCGCACTAATCGTTGCTAAACAAAAATATCAGATTCTTCTCCAGCAATACGAAGTTGCTACATAGGTCCCTAGTGACTTCATATTCACCATAAACCTGATATCTCTTGTGGATGGGATCAATTCAAACCAGTCTTATGAGAAAGCAGAGAGATGAGACATGTTGCAATGCGATGTTATTGCTTCATTTTAGTAAGGAAACGAAATGATTGATAGTTTTCTATATCCCCTATCCCATGCACACTGTTACAAAAAATATAATTTTTTAATAAATGACACCACAATATGCAAATAAATATGCATTCTCATTTTCTAATTGAAAATACGACTGCCACAACAATTAATTGACTTATTTTACTATGGGTTATTTCCATGGTTTGCACCCATGGTATCAAAATGACTATATCATCCATTCCAACACTCACATTGATTGACCAAAGAACGTCATTAAACTGCCACTATCTTCCGAACAAGACAATCAAGCCTTCACACTAACACCAAAAATTTATCTGACTACATTCCATTGGACTGAATATTTCAACCATTAACATTGAGAACAATCGAGCTCAATTATTCATAAATTTTGCAACTAAGTTAAACATTATGTATTAGTACTACTAACTCAACCATTTGTAGCGTCACACTCATAGGATTTTTCCAAAAAAACCTCTTTGAATTCCTTGTTCCATGTGAATTGCAGTTTGACAAATACTTATGTCATTTGCAATTTATCCATCTAATACACATTTTGCACTTTCTTTTCTTGTTGACTAATAGCTAAATTGCTTCATACATCGCATAATAAACATAGAGTTTCATTGTTCCTGATAAATATGTTGGCTTCTACATGAAAAGTAGTCCTGTAACAAAACAATGGTTTCCTTACTTTTTTCTGTTATTATTTTAGATATCATTTTGGGATTCAACTGCGTTAAGTCATTCACATATGACCATTTCCATGAGAGGTAGTCGTAACTAACTAATTTCTCATGATTTTCGAATAGTTCACTTAGCACTTATTATTTTTGTTTTGCTACTGGTAATAAAAGCTTGATTTGATTAGATTTACATCAAAACATATTCTCATGGTTTGCATTATTTCAGTGTGCATTATTTCTGAATTTAACATAGATATTGTATATGAGAACTTGTTCATTTTAAGTGTAGGTAAACACAGGATTTGACCTTGCTTCTTGTAGAAAACTTGAATTTAGTGGATGAACTTGCCTCATTTTAACGTCACTTTAAAAGAACATAGAACACAAAATTTTGATAAAGCTATCGAATTCTTGGAGGAGTTCTCCCTAAACTTTTGCATTTTGCATCATACTCCCCTTGAGACTAGATTGGCCTCAGTTATCTTTTTGGAACTTCTTGGTGTTATATTAGTCTTTCTGTATTTAATATTTTCTCCATCGTAATTTCTTCATATTCAAAGGTTAAGCTGGTCCTTTTTTATGGTTGATTTTTTCATATCTCTAAACTAGAGCCCTATGGCCATGTTTCCCACACTTGAAACAACAATTATCCACCACTATTTGTTTTCTTGTAAAATATTTATATTATATCGCACAATGTCCATAATGATCGCAAGAAAAAAGATACCCATAAAATAAAATTTGATACCTTGGGTTTTCATTTGGTAGAGCATATTTATTTCCTTACTTCCTTGTTTTTCTAAATCGTTGCATGTTGTGACTATGATCTTCTTTCCTTTGCTTCTGCTGATAACTTATTTTCTTCTTTGGATTCCTTTGATGATGCTACTTCCTAGGGCTTTGGTTGACTTCATTATAGTTGTCTTCTAATTTCTCTGTTTCCTTCATGAAGAATGCCCAATCTGGTTTTGATAAGAGATCTTTGAATGATAAAGATGTCATCCAGAATTCCAGTGCTTTTCTCCAACTTTCTATACTATGATAGCTAATTATTGGATTTTTATAATTCATATCTCATAGAGGCTAGTTATGCTTCTAGCCTTGCACAATAAGCTTCTTGGTCTTGAGACAATTTTTCAACATACCATTTCTTTTGATAATATCTTCATGTTGTCTCCTTAGAGCAAGAATTATCACATCACTACTCTCATTGTTTCTTTCACTATCTCCTGAAGAGGAATTTATATGTGTTGCTAATATGAATGTAGAATCTTCTACGTTATTCTCCTTTTCCTTAATAATGTGGCAGGATCCTTCAATAACTTTTGAATCTTAAAATTCTTCTCCTCCATGCATATTTTTAGCTTGTCCATAATTTCCTTTGCACTCTTGCAACATTTTACTTTAGTTGCATGATGTTCTCATAAGGCCTTAAAAAATATTTTCTTGGCTTCCTAATTGAATTAATTGTGCAAACCATATTCAATTGATAGACAAACGTTGTCATTAATATATATAAAATATGCTTACAATCTCATGTTACATAGTGCATAATGTGGCCTATCAAGAAAAAAAACTCCATGCGTAACAAAATTTCCTTGATTACCCGTGATTTACCTTCGAGTGGTAAAGTTGTGACAAAGGAACCTTGCTCTGATACCAAATGTTTTAATTGAGTTTAGTACTGAGAAGGGGGGGTTGAGGGGGTAAGTCAGTAGTTCCTGTGATTATATAATATTTAGCTCTTTTTACCAAAGCACAAGATTTGGTATCCATCAATTAATATTATGAAACCAATGTACTAAATCGTGTAAAATAAAAACAATAATAATATAAAAACACCATAAAAATATCATAGCATCCACTCGAGAGGACACACATGTTTTTGTTGGAAAACATTGTCTAGGGAAAAATTGTTGTTGCTACTCAAATATTCTATTCATAGTTGAACAAATTTGTACATGAAGTAGGTAGCACCCACTAGCTTGATGACTCGACTACTAGAACAATGCGTTTTCATACATCAACTAATAATTTCTTACTCATACGACTCTACAGATAAACATCTAGTGGAATCCTCCATAACCAATGAGCCTTTCCCAACATCCATTAGACTATCCAAATACCATTGGATCAAGATTATCCTCCTCTAATTATTGTTTTCTATTCTCCATAAACATGAAGTCTGTATGCCTCCAAATCCTCCATCCAAACCATGTTCCAAAAGTTTTTAGACTAGGTTCTCCAAAATGCTCAACATGAGCAACCCAACAACCCTCTCATCTGGAAATAAAATATGATTAAGTACTCAAATCAACATAGCTACACATATAAAATATACTAGATAGAACAGTATAGCACACTCTCATTCTCAGATGCCATCAATCCAATAACTCAATACTCTCACACAAGTATATGAAAAATTATCCTCAACAATCTCCAAACTAATACCATGGGAAAATACCATGGCTATGCCAGTACGCAGAACACAAGTACAATCATAATACCAATAACAAGACCACCTTTACCAAGGTAATCCTAATACCATATGCTAACTTGCTCCACACACATACCTATACCATGGTCATGCCAATACCAAGGACACGTATACCATGGTAATACTAATACATAGTCAATAATACTTGCATACCTGGTTGACATCAATGCTAGCCAATAACACTACATCCAACAACTACATCATCAATTCCAAAAAAATCAATCTCTACAACTGATATCCATTTAATTTAAAGCAATACGTATAAAGGAGAAGAAGTGTTGACTACAAGTGATGGTAATAAATGTCTTACGTGGCTCGCTCGCAAACCATGAAGAATTAAATCCATAGGTCTAGTTATTAGTCAATATTAGGACCCACTTACCATATGGGTCTACATAATAGTCTTCTTGTGCCTTACTATAATGCCCTCCTCCCAAATTTACCCAAGCTAACTGGTTTGTTGGGTTAAACATGTGAAGAGAGGCTACTACAATGTGATTTAATTTCCCATGTATAGTTATGTAAGTGGAACTGACAAGACAAAACAATTATGACCTTCCACACATTCTACAAAACCTTATGGACCCAGCCAACCTTTGCAGGTGATCAACCCTTCAAAAGACTTGAAATTTTACTAATCTAGGCCCTCAACCACTCTCATGACAAGCATGCATGTGATTGAGGCCTTCTTGTTGCTCACATAGCAAGGCATGCAAGTGACTATGGACTTTTTCAGCAAGTTTTGAGCCAATGACATTAGATTTTGTGGCACACTTTCAGGGTCAGGACTCAAGCCACCTACCAAAAATTCAGGAAACTTTCATAAATGGTAAGTAGAAATGGAATAAGGCTACTAATGCAATCATTTGTACAATTACTTGATTTGACCCCTACTAGCCATGACATAATTTTCTTCAAACATGTTATAAATATGAAATCTATAGTTCATAATAACATATTTGAGCATAGGGGTGTCATACTAATCTAAGATTCATAAGGAAGCATTGTTTCTCTATCACAATAGTTGCATTATCATTTATTAGGTCATATATTCATTGTACATTCATTTCCAAATCAAAACATGATGAGAGCCATACATCAAGTTTTTCAGAAAACATACTCATAACCAACATATAATGAAAAAAAATAACAAGGATATAATAGCCATAAGAATCACGTATGAACTAGTATATTTACACATGAAATACCAAGCTGAAAGAGCTCTTATTAATTAATGTATAAGCCAACTAGGTTTGGGACTTCCATGAACCACCCGACCATAGATTGGGTTGAACCAAATCTTTATTTTAGCCAATCACCCTTGTGCCATACTCCAAGCATGAATGTGGGACTTACAACAAAACAAATCCAATTTCCTTCAGGCTTTACCAAAACCCCCACTAGATCATTAGGCCCTAAAATGGCATGGGTTCTAGTGGCTCTTTCCACCTAAATTGTAAGGAATCTGTCTACATCATCCTCTTTGGTTTTTATCATATGTCCTGTCATTCACCAATTGAGGATTCCTAGGGCTGCTTGAGGGAACATGCCTCTAGGTTTTACCATATATCGCGCCATTGACTAGTTGAGGATTCCTAGACCCACTAAGGTACACAAAATCTAGTTTTACCACAATCCCAGACTCTTTGATATAGGGATTCCTAGGCCTTGTGTTCCTCTTCAAAGACCACCTCACTCAATTTCAAAACCATTTGACGATCCATCTTAACCAAATAAAAGAGAACCCATCAGACTATGGCTATTCGGAAATGGGAAGACAAGGCTGAAAATCACTCTCACACCTGGAAAAACCCATGCCAATGACAACAAGAGAATCAAATATGCATATTCATGTACCATGCATGACAAATCTACCAAGGAAATCACAGATTCCAATCGATACCTATAAGTACTCCAATTGTATCTGATTGATCCTACTCTTCCTTTCTTGATATTTTCCAATCCAAGTGAATGCTAGAGTTCTTTAGGCATGCTCCAAGAATATTTTAAGTGTGTGTGAGAGAGAATAGTGAGAGAAATCCACCTTAAAGAATTTCCACAGGACATGACCTGATCCTCATAAACATTTTTATCATTGAGGTCGCTAGTGTCTTCATTTTCCATTATTTTCCTTCAATATCCTCCTCACATGCAACCTGTGACCTTTCACCTTCCTTTTGTCCTAATTTCCTCTATTTTCATAAATAAAATTCCAACTAATGTCTCATACCTTTTTAAACCCTTTTCAAATCCTTTTCCATTTCCTTGGCCAATTTCTCCTTAGCCATGCTAACCAAATGAACACTGACTAGGATGATTTTTCCCAACATTCAGCTTCGACTATATGTTCCATGAGCTTGGTTATTATTTTTCGTTTATTAACTTTATTATGCAAAATTTTGACCAAGGTTTTTACAGAACCTTGCCCCTTGGGGGAACATCATCCTTGGTGTTCAATGACACCTACAACCAAAAGATTTCTATAAATAAAAACATACTACAAATGAAGCTTTATAACTTAGCTCATTATAGTATTTACAATGACGTCTACTTAAAACATGATGATCATACCGTATATTAGAGCTTTATAACCCAACTCATTATGGTATTTACAACAATAGCCACATATAATTATGCACATTAACTTCAACCAAAAATAAGATACTATTACTGTGTATTGGAGCTTTATAACCCAACTCATTACGGTATTTGCAATAATAGCCACATATACTTATGCACATTAACTTCAACCAAAAAATAAGATACTATTGATGGATCTTTATAAATATAACTTGATATAATATTTACAATGATACACACATGTACATATATGCACATTTTCTCTAACCAACAAATAAAAGGATACAATGACTCCAATTAAAATAAGGGAATCTAGAGGCTCACACTTCCACTCTCAAAAGTAGTACCAAGATTCACCTCCTTCCCAGGAAGCCCAAAATCCACTTCCAAATTCAAGGTTGCATTCAATGCCAAATGCCACAATCTTGTGCCACATGTCCTCTCAGTGAATAGTTACCAACTCATTGTTCCATGGAACACTCCCAATGAGCTTATGATTCCATTTAGAAATGTTAGTGACAAAAAAAAATACATTCCCCTACCTTCCCTTCTCTGCTACATAGTCCCTTGTGAAATATGGTCACCCCCTTCCATGAAATCACTCACCTTCTAAGTTCCCTGACATCCCTTATCTTGGGTGATCCATCTCTTGGAAAGGTTTCCTTGCATCGAAAGGTTGAAAAACCAAGGCATATTCATCCCTCAAAACCATCATAGACACTATTAGGTACCATTGTCCCACAATGACCTTGTTGTTGAAGTTCTTTACAAACATATTATTGGCTATTCAAACTCCTTCTGTTGTTGTTGCTAATGCTTGGAGTTAGTTTCAACCACCCAACCCAATAATTTTCCATGCTTTCTGGTACCAAGCACATAATTTCCAATAGAATCACAACGAAATTGAAATAAATCCAAATCATACCTCATTGGTGCTTCATGAATAAAGTACACTTACAATTATGTTTACTTCCTGTCACAACAAGCCAAACTAGCTCTTTGACCAAATCATTGTGTATAAATATATCACATTCCGTTAGTTGAAAACAAAACCATCATAAATAATAATCATAAATCACATGCAGTAATCACTAACCATAAACATAGATCGCATGTAACCATCTTAAACTAGAATCGTAAATTACATGCATAATAATATTTAAATAAATTATTGATACTTCTCCTTCATTTAGTCCTTCATTTCTACCTTTATCCATTTTCCTTTTGGTACACACATCAGGTTAGTTTCCACACCCAAAAAACACCCATCGCCTTTTTCTTTTATTCAATCATGTACACATATGCAATGTAAATCACAACACATACATCCACACACAAGATATGACACGATGTAATGCATACACGTACACTTGATATACATCACAACACATACACCTACACCTGATGTACGACACAGCACAATACATACTCCTTGTTGGGTGCGGGATCCCCCAAGGGAAGTTTTGGTGCTAAAGCCCAGATTTTGGTTAAAAATTGTAAATATCATGTAAAGACTCTACATTTTTTGGGTGTGGAGCACGTAGCATGTAAATGATTCTTAAGGTTCTCTACTCTCAATTTTGTAATGTAATGTTGGCTATAGAGATTTACCCATGGTCTGCATACCATGGGATTGTATAAATAGAGTGAGGCTCTAAGTTGTAAAGAAAGGAATTTGAATGATCATGGAATAGACGCATAGCAGGAGATCTAAGGGTAATGTCGAGTATTTGGGTCATAGAGTAGGAGAAGGCTCTGCAACCGAGTGCATAGAGGCCTAGTAGTCTGCAACTGAGTGTGCAGACCCGTGTAGCTGAGTGCGCAGAGCAAGTCGAGTTTGTAACTATTGAAGAAATAAAAAAGACAACTTTTACATCAATTAAGTGTATTTATTTCCTGTTTTATGTATCAAATATATTGGGTATAAATTTCATTTCTATTGTTTATATGGTGCACAAACATATATAACTATGTAGGTTAAGTGAATGTGAGTTAAAGTATCTATCTACGTAAGATTGAATAACATCTATAAGAGGATAAGTAAGATGCATAGTGTAACTTGGGGAAATAGCATAGATCGCTACCATAGTAGCGTGAAATCACCTCAGCCCTTGGTTAGGGCTACGCGAAGGACAACTATAGTAGATCGCGAAGGTATCAAAGGTTAAAATAGTGCATGAAGGTAGGCATAGTTGGACTAAATCGACCTCTCAGATATCTCAAGGGTTCAGAAACTTGGTTTGAGCATCCCCCATACTGCTTTGGGTGAGACTTCAATCTACACTCCATGCACTGATGCCGAAAGGGCTGGTAGCATAGCGATTTATTTAGCTAATTAACTCCAAACCTAGGTCAGGCCCCATCAAGCAGACAAATGTTTCCATTGTTGGGACTAGAATCTACATAGGGATGTTGGATGTCGTAGCATTGAAATCGAACTAAGAAGGAAATTGAAAGCTGCTTCGATAGAAGAATTCATGAGTTCATGGTGCAGGAGAATAGGACCTTGCAACTAACAAAAGAAGAGTGGTTAGACTGCTACCCATACATAGAGTGTTGGCATTATGTTTCTGGTGAGGTTATATGTTACAGATGTTGTACTTGATGGCAACACCCATGGCATGGCTCTCAATATGATTAGAATTAAGAAGTACGCAGGAGAACAGTTCAGAAGATGCGTACCCGTAGGTACGACGTGCAAGGACCGCGTCCAGACACGCAGGTTACCCATTCATGAGGTGCGTACCCCAGTGCACACACTTCAAGGTAGTAAAACGTGCACACGTGGGGTTTCTTATGTTTAACCCTTGGTATTTAGCTGACAATATTATGTTATTATGGTTTTGGCCCATGGTATTGATCCATGATTTGAGGAAGAGCTTGCCTATATAAAGAAAAGGAGATCATTTGGCTTGAGCATGCTTATGGGTTGAATATCTTAAGATCTGAAATATTTGGGTTATTGTCTCAAAAGGCTTGATCTATATGAAAGTAAAGTGGAAAGCGAATCTGTGAAGGGTGATCTCTTGAGCGCTTGATCAGATCTGGGTATCCATCTAACTGCAGCACACTGGTGATCTGCAAGTTTGGCCCTAATCTGATGTACGCAGGTGTTTAACGGTGCCTCTACGTAGGTACGCAGAGTAGAAGAAGGCGAACTGCGTGGGTACACAGAGCAGAAGAAGGGTGACTGCGTGGGTACGCAGAGCAGAAATAGGCGAACTGCGTGGGTGCGCAGAGCAACAGTGGTTCAGGTGCGTACGCACAGTAAACGTACGCGGCGCGATAGCCTTTTTGGGTGCGTTCCTACTGTGAAAGTACGCGACGCAATAGTGCATTTGGGTGTGTACTGTACGCAGCGCAGTAGAAGAAGCAGTGCGTGGTCACGCAGTGCAGTAGAAGGAACTCTGTGGGTATATGCAGAGAAGTAGAGGGTGAAGTGCATAGTGACGCAAAGCAAAAGAAAGGAAAGATGCGTATCTATCTCATGACTATCTGTTGACTGATTTTTTCTGTTGATAAGGTGTTCTGGGTTTAGTTCTGTGTTGTTGATCTAGTTACTGTTGTTGACTGTGAAATCTACATGTACTTGATGATCATTTGATGTATATGGATCCAGTTTGAAAATTTATGAAAAGTGGTCCTTGAAAAGAATTAGGGGGT